>JAJEKB010020908.1:261867-279646 GCA_022393335.1 Macrotrachela quadricornifera
ATCGGTCTATAGTGGGCCAAAAAGGGCCCTTATACGCCCCCGTCCTTCATTCGTTATTAAACACAAGTAACGCTCACCCTTTCCCGAAAGAATAATATCACGATCTCAATGAACTGAATGACGAAACTGTAATATTGCTGCCTCTATGAACGATATTGATTATCGCGGACATCTGCAGTAATTTCCTCACGTTATAGTAGCTGATAAAGTCTTATCATCAGAAAATCTTCAAAAGTCAGGAGGGTCCATCTGAATACATGGTAAACGGAACAAATTTGGCTTTCATGTCTCCATGTACTTATTGAATAGAAATATTTTTTTTAACGAAAATCAATTAAAGAACGATACAATTTTACATGTCGACTCTTGTTGTATATCTAAACTTCAAGTTTCTTTTTACTTTCTTTTATTTTCCTTTTCATTTTTTTAGGAAATAAACTTAATTTTAACTTTCCTTTCTTCTAAGAATTTCTTTTTTGAAAAAAGAAACAAAAGTGTTACTCAGAAATGTGCACCGCGGTGCTGCCGCTGCCGCACGGCCGCCACGGTCGCAGTTAGCAGTGCGGCAGCGGCAGTATTTTTTTAAAAGGACATTGAAAAAGTGCATAAATTTGACAGAGTTTCGATATTTACCAATGAAGCAGTACGAAATTCGATGAGTGTAGTAGACTAGCATCCTTATATATATCCAGTCCAAGACAGTCGCAAAAGTGGAATTTGAACAATTTTTTGAGAACCACCGTGATGCGGAAGCGACAGTCTTTCAGCCACGGTGAACATCTTTGATATCACTCATACATGAGATTCGTTAGTGTGACAAAAGCCAAATGCCTTTTGTGAGACACGATCTGAAAGAGAGTGTTGAAGTGTTTAGGGGTCAAAATTTCAGAGGTGCAGAATCTGCCGCTAAACTCTCGAGTTTGCGCACCGTGGTAATTTGCCAAAAACTTCTTTTGCATAGAAAAGTAGTAAACTAAGAAGTTCAGGCACTAATGCACCGGAAATTTTCCCAAAAATGCTGATAGGCAAGTCATGTGTATTTCACAAGGAATAACATTGTTCTTATACTCCTTCTGTTCGGAGTAACAGCTTGCTTTTAACAAAATGTGAAGTACTGTTTTTTCCTAACATTCGTTTTCTTAATTTAAACAACGATCATTATTCGAAAGGTCGAAAAGAATCGTTGAAGATCTGTGAATAATATCGGATGAGATAAAGTGATTTTTGCTTGTCTTTTCCAAGACATTAGCTCACCGAATCTATTCTTTGAGTAAATTGAGTAAGGTTCAAGAAAAATTCTTTAATTTTTTGTCTTAATCATACGATTATCTTTGTAGAATAAATAATAACTGATGGATAGTCAACGATTACGTGCTATTATATTGGATATAGAATATCATCTTAGTGATGAAGATCGAAGACGTTTACATTTTTATGTAGGTGGGGCTGTTCCGAGAAGACTGCGAGATGATCCATCACTTGCTGGTACTCTTAATATCATGAAAGAACTTATTAAAGAAGGAAAAATCAGTGAAGATGATTTAACATTTTTAATCGATGCATTCGATCAAATTCATTGTAGAATGCTGTCGAATTATTAAAAGGTAAAATTTTATTCTTGTTATTAAGTTTTAATATTGGTTATTAATGTTATAGGACATTTAAGACGAAATCAATCAAAAGAACTAAATCAATCAGTACGTGATATCTCCAAAATAATGTCGAGTATGATGATAATTGAAATTGATGATGATCAAGAGGATAAACTCGCTACAAATTATCGTAAGTCGCTGTGATTTTCGATAAAAATTCTATTCGAAATGTTATTTAGTTATCCCTATCCAACAAGATATTTCTCAAAATGAGAATATTAATAATGACCCATGTCGCTCCTTTTTTAAGGATTATGACGTAGTTACGCGTAGTTGAGAATTACGGAGTAACTACGCGTAACTGCGACGCAATCGTCGTAATAGTATAGATGGCTACGAGATTACGTTCTCTGCGATGCATTCTTGCGTAGCTATGTCGCATCAACCGCAACAACTACTCGTTTACGTGTCTTTCTCGATCAACTGCGGCGTAGTTACGCTCGGTGAAGAATTTACGAAGTAGCTGCGTGCTATTCTAATATCGTGGTCCTATTCATAATGATCATAATGAGTTTATCTTGAGAATAATCCATTCATATGTAGCGATATAGCAAGAACCGAAGCGAATACTCAGAGACTGGCACTTTTTTAAAGCTGTTTGAGATTTATCTGTCGACATGATCAGTGAAAAAATGCCGAGCTACGCAACTAC
The DNA here is from genome assembly GCA_022393335.1 of Macrotrachela quadricornifera. Lineage (NCBI taxonomy): Eukaryota > Metazoa > Rotifera > Eurotatoria > Philodinida > Philodinidae > Macrotrachela > Macrotrachela quadricornifera. The sequence continues at coordinate 264,172 of JAJEKB010020908.1, forward strand.
TATTGAAACCAACGCATTGATGACTTATACAATTTCGTACCGCGATCGAAAAATTCCTAACGATGCCTATCAATAAAACATCATAGACATTCGCATTTCCAGTCATAAAAAAATCTTTATAAAATGTAAAAGTGTCGGCTTATTAATCTCTGGTTGATTTGAGGAGATGAATAGGAAATGTAGCGAGCTCACACCTTAATCGGAACGAAAATCAGACAAGTTTTAGTACGAGGATTGAAATTTAGAAAATAGTCAACTACTCTTCGATCAAATTGATATTTTCAGAAAAAATATATTTATCTAATTTGATTCAACAAATTGGAAAATATTTGCATCGAATCAATATTTATGCGTGATATCTAAACGAGGCACGAATTAGAGATTAAGTCTGAACAGTAAGTTTGGCTCAGTGGATACTTTCATAGATCTTCGAATTCATCGTTTCAGTGTTCGATTCTACCGCTTGGCACTCGAATAAAAATTAATTGTAAATTATCCTTCGTTCGTAAAATTGTTCAAATTAAAGGAGCTAATAGATCCATGTAGTTGCCCAACTCTGGTGCCTTCCAAAACTTTTTAAAAAATTCCTCCAGACAATGAACAATCCTCAAACGATGAGGCGTAGTTAGGATTTTTGCGACGTAATTACGCGCATCTGCGATTTTTCGATCGTATCTATGCGTAACTACATCACATTTTCCCGTAATTCCGGGTCACAGTGTGATCGCAGTTACGGCGTAACTACGCCGCAATATTACCGTAATGGAGTACATGGGCATTTCGCTGATGGTTTATTTTTCCAATTTATGGTATCTGTGTGATTTTAATTGGATCATCGATTGTGTTTATTCTTGCTCGGGGAATTGAATTTGGTGATATAAAATCTCAACAATGGTTAACATCTGTGCTCAGTGGATTTTTCTCGTCAATTCTTCTAACCCAACCAATTAAAGTATTACGAGAATGAATTTTTCCTTTGATATATGGAGCATTGTTTCTTGTTTTAGATTGTATCTTTGGCGATTTTTTTTGCTTTTTTTTGTCGAAAAGAAAATGCTGATCAAGAAGCCATTGAACATATGAATGAGAATGAAATCGGTTTGAAAGATGATGAAGAATATCTTCATTCAAACGAGATCAAATCAATATTTACCTATCGTCCTCGTATACGAGCAAATCGTTTAAATGAAACCGAATTACAACATGCTCAAACTAAAAGAAAGAATGAACTTCAGATGTGGGCAATTCTCCGAGAAATATTTACGTATTTCACATTTCTTTCTTTACTTTGTTATCTCACTTATTCTAATCAACAATCGAATTCATTTATTCAAGTGAATCATTTACGAAAATATCTTCTCAATTCACGCGAAATGAATATTTCGACAATTGATGATTATTGGAAATGGTTAGAGACAAGTTTTGTCGGAAAGGTTCGTGCCCAACAATGGTACAATCGAGCTCAACCTCGAAATTTAAGTAGATTGTTGGATGATAAATCCAATCGATTGATTGGTTGGATGACGATGAGACAATTACGAATGAAATCAAATTTATGTTTGATCGGATCTTTAAATTTGACTTGTCATTATGATCAAGAAGAAAATCAATCCTATCAACCAAGTTGGAAGAATGAAACTGATGAAGAATTTAGTTCAACAATTCATCAAGCATTTTAATATCAATCAAGTGAAGTATTAGACACGTATGTGATCTTTGGTGATCATGGACAGTATAATGGTGGTGGATATATGTATGAATTTCGTGGACGATTGTTGGATATTCGAGGGAATTTATCTTTACTTCATCGATTAGGATGGATTGATCGAAAGACGAGAGCGGTGATTATTCAAATGAATTTATATAATCGAAATGTACAATTATTTACTTCAGTGGTCTTATTAACAGAATTTTTATCGACCGGTCAATTACAAACACAAGCTCGATTTGAACCGATGAATAATTATAGTAAGAAAGAAGTCATGATCTTTCGATGAAATGAATTACTTTTGTTTTAGTATTTACATCATTGAATCAGTTGATCTGCATGATTATTTATATGCTATTTATTATTTACTTTATGTTCATTCAATTGAAACGAAAATATTTCTTTCGATTTTGGTCATTAATTGAATATGGAATTATAATTTGTTCATGGTTAAGTGTTGTATTTTACCTCTGGCGTTATCGAGAATATCATCGTCTTGAAAAATTATTTTCACAAAATAAAGGAAAGGTTTATATCAATTTACAATTTTCGACTTATCTCAATGATGGTTTAACATTTATCTATGGTTTTTGTTGTTTCTTTGCTACGATAAGATTAATTCGTTTAATTCGTTTTAATCCTCGAATTTATTTATTTATTTATTCGAACACTTCAATATGCTCGACAAGAATTATTTTCATTTGGAATGATGTTTTCAATTGTTTTTATCGCATTTAATTGCTTACTTTATTTCTTATTTCAATCAACTATTTGGTCCTGTTCAAGTTTCTTACAGACAAGTATAATTTTATTTGAAATGATTTTAATGAAATTTAATGTACAAGAATTAATTGAAGCAAATGCATTTCTTGGAACAATAGCATTTAGTTTATTTATTATTGTAGTTGTTTTTGTTTGTTTAAGTATGTTTGTGACCATTATTAATCTTAATTTTCAACAAGCAACAAATGCTATGAATAAGAATCATCGAGAAAGAATATATTCATTTATATTCGATCGATTTTTACGATGGACAGGTCTAAGAAAACAAACAGAAGAAGAAGAAATGTTTGAAGAAAGAGATGCAATTATGCGATCGGAATATTTTGATTCAATTGAACATTTCCCAGAAAGAATCGATCAATTATTAGATGTCATCAATCGAGTATGTTCCATATTCTTTCTCCAGATATCTTGATAATTCCATTGAATTTTTTAAGCTTTATATCAGTCACCGAATGTCGATTTAGATGAACTCGTGCTTATTTGTTTTTCTATTTTTTTCCCGCGCTTATTCTATATAAATCATAGAATTAATTTTCTATGATCATTGTTACCGAATTTGAGAACATTATCCTAAAAGAGTTTAACGATTGCATGAGTTAGTGATGGTGCAGCACACTGATTCATAAGAAAGAGCCCTTGTGTGTGCCAAAATGGATGTTCAGATGATGATGGTTCTTGTCGACAAACATCAATGACTATATTATCTCGTCCTATATTGATAAATAGAGCTGTTGATTTCATTCGAGTAAATAATGATGCATTCCATAGATCTTTTGAAATTGGTAAAAAGCGAGGAAGATCTTCTTATGTTCCACATTCACGGAATGGATCAATAGAACGAATTGTATTGACAATACCAATTAAATCAACTCCAAAAGGTCATAACATTTGATCAACAGAACAACCAATTTCTCCTGCTCCAACAAGAAGAATTTGACGTCCTCTAAGAGTACCTGGTTGAAGATGACATCATTTTTCTTCTTTTTGACAATGATTTCCTTCCATTAATTGACGTTCATGTGCAAGAAAATAAGTCAATAAATATTCTGTCATTAATTGACCAAAAACACCAACTGCTCTTGTCAATATATAATCATGTGAGATATCATTTGCGAATAATGGTGATATACCTGCCCAAGTAGATTGAATCCATTTAGGTTTAATACCAAAACGAAAAAGTTCATCTAATAAATGAGGATCTCCTAACCATATAGAGTATTTTTTAGTTGCATCAATCAGATCGAATGGTTTATCACTTCCCACTACTTGTAAACTTGGATCTATTTTCAACAATTCATCGACGTAGAGTCCATAGTCAACTGCAAGAACGAGTATATGCATTATTTAAGATGCGAACCAGCAAATGCGTGTTATAGCCTTTTTTTCTTTTTCTATTAAATGATAAGAACTACTTCGTATAGAACAAGTAATTGTGTTTTTCTTCACTACATACAAAACACATTTACTTTCTCTTGTGTTCTGTTGTTAATGATTCATTAATATATCACTATTGGTAAACTGAATAATCAGATTTACACTCAACTTGTTTTAATCAAACTTATTGTTAAGTAGATGAATTTTAATGTTTGAAAATGATGTATATTCACTCTTTCGTTTATTTCATTACATCAAACAAAAAATATTCTTGACAATGTGTAAGAAAATGCTTATCTTGATATGAAGTTCAGAAGAAATAAAATCATTAATTCAAAATAGTGTTTAATCAGTTATTTCTAACAAAAATTCTAAATTTGATACTTTGAGCAATTACAAGAGGACTGAGCTTCAGATATCGATATTTGGTTTTGCAGTATATCCAATGGATGCCGTAAATGATGAATTTAATGCATATGTAATTATATTTGTATGATAAAATTATAAATAATTTAGATATATTTTTTTTGAGAAATTTTTTATGCATCTACTGTTTTTTTTAAAAAGCAAAATGAAAAAGGCTTACTCGAGACGAATAAAATAGACAGATGATTATCTTACATTGATACATTCCAAAATATTTTATTATAGAAGGATAGTCCGTCTTTTTCTCTACAAAATCATATAATGTGGTCAATTAATTGTATATAAGTTTCTCATAGAAAGGATACATCTTTGATAAGGGGTCGAAACTTATGAAACATCCTTTATTTCACAGAAAATCGATTGCTGAAAAGCACCGTGCATTTTGCACGAGGGCTCATTAATGGATTAATAATGTAATAAACATCGCAAAGGCAGGAAAACGTTTGCAGACGTTTTGCCTCATTCTAAGAGAAGTCAGATCTTCTCTGTTTCTTGACGTATTCGCGAGAAAGTGCTGACGTAGAATATAAACACAAAAGAGCTATTTAGTTCTGCGCATTAAACGTCAATATTATAGAAATGTTCTCCAGGGAGATTTTGATGAATATACATTCAGGGTTTTAAAGAGAAAGTTTTTTCTAGTTTATTATCATTTCCAAAGTATGCTTGTTCTCAGGGTTTTTCTCCCATCTTCCCCTCACGACTTAATTATGAAACAGTATAAAAGAATATTGAAAAAGTAACGGCACTCATTCTTTAGTATCCGTAATTTCGGTATAAGCCTTACAATGAGTATTCAACCAGAACTTTTATCACGATATTTAAGCTTAACATTGGGTTTTGTTCTACTGATCGGTGGTATTCTTGGTGATTGTTTGACTATTGTCATCTTTTTGACATTTGACAATTATAAACGCAATACCTGTTCATTCTACATGTTAATGGGCTCAATGTTTAATCTTCTCTTTCTCCTTCTTGGTCTCATTACACGAACTCTCAGTCAAGGTTTTCAACTCGATTTCACTTTGACCAATCCACTCTGGTGTAAGCTTCGGTCGAGTCTTCTCGACATTCTCAGTTTTTGTTCATTTACATGTGTTTGTCTACAATCGATGGATGTTTTCTTCTCTACTTCACGATCTGCAGTAACTAGACGACGAAGTAACATTCGTACTGCTCGATATCTTCTCACCGGTTTCATCATCCTATGGATTTTACATGAGATTCCCTCATTCGTCTTTCAAGAACTTGTTATTGTCAATGAGAAACCTTCATGTCAGAAGACAAATGGCATCTATTCATCATATCATATATATGGAGCAACGCTGGTGCTGAGTATCTGTGTACCGATTACAGTGATCAGTTACTTTGCCGTTTGTATCTACCAACATTTATGTGCTATGCCGGCAGGAGAACGACGATCGTTTTCAACGTTTTCTCGTCAAATAACGAAGATGGCACTATTTCAGATCGGTACTGTTCTACTATTTCAATTCCCATTTGGTGTGGCAACAGCGTATTTCACCAGCACAGCCAATGTGCCGAAGAGTGTAGATCGACAACTTCAAGAGAAACTAGCTCAAGCTTTCTTTAATCTCTATGTTTACGGTTTATATTCAGTAAGATATTAGCTCTAATAATCATCATTGGAAATTATTTTCTTCGTTTAGAACTGTTTCTATTGCTATTGTATTTCATCGAAACGATTTCGTTGTCACTTTGTTCATCTCATGAAGCGACTTTTATGCCAACAGCAAAGGAATCAAATTCGTCCAAACGTCGTTCCGTCTTACAAAAATCGAACTCAACAACAAACGACGAACCAAACTTGAGGTTGTGGCTGTGGGTGTGGGTGTAGGACTGTGAAAGTAGAAGAGACGACCACACCCACCCTTTTCTTTAGATAACATGCTTTCGAGTGAAATCTGGGTTCACGTAAATGATGTGAGAAGTTTTATTTGTTGCAATAAAAGAAGGTTTCAATTGTGTTAGAATGAACCGTTCATGTTTAGTAGGATTACCACGATGGTAAATTCTATTATATTGTCACAAAGAGGGACAACAAAAAGAAAAGTGCAAGTTAAGACGAGAGTGCCAGATGCTGACTGTTGTTCGAAAAGAGTGAACAACTGAACGAGGTTTGCTCACATGTGTCCGTGGTCACTTCTGATGTGTCAATCAATTCGTTCAACACTTCTCTTGCGTGTGCATTATCAAAGACATATGACTCTAAAGGTTGCGGGGATGGTTCAGGTGGTATAGCTTGTTCTGTTAATAACACAGCATGGAAAGATGTTAGTGTCGATATTATTGCTATTGAAAAGTGTACGGAAGATGAACTGACCGATGTTGCTGTGTTCGCTGATTCCAACTGTGCTATCAGATGTTGATCGTGAGCGGATGTTTGATCTGGAACGTTGCGAAGAACCATATTAGAATTATTTCCATCGACTCGTTTTTCTACGTCAGAAATGCTCTGTATGGTGATAGTATATTGTACTGGAGAGATAACTGAATTATACGTTCCTTTCTCATTTCTTCTTGAGAATTCGTTTGGCTTTGAAAACGTGATTATAGTGAACCTGCATTTGTCTGTTTAGCGTACTCGATTTCTCGAATAAGTGTCTTTGCTTCAAGACGGACAATGGTTCCACCCGTTTTTATAATCGAAATTTGATCAAAGTGAGCCTCGCCTAGTTGATAATCGTTCTCACCTAAATTTCATTTGGCTCGAATACCAGTAATATTCGGTTGTAAAGCTCTGTCGAGCTGCTCTTAGATATAGATATTCACTCTCTGATGAGGTAGAATGAAAACAAATCGACCATTTGTTGCTCGAGCAAGGCCTTTGATTAATGCTCCACTGGGTGACATTCCCAAACCAAAGGAAAATACACGAGTAGACGATGCATTTACCTACACAAATCTACCACACGAGAAACGTCGCTAATCGCTCCATCAGTCAGAAGAAAGATTTGACGTAAACGATCTTTTATTGGCGGATGATCTTTCAGCCATTGTAATGGTGCAAAGGAAAGAGACAAGAATGAATATAGATGAAATGAAAAAGGTCCTCTTACTAGCTCGGTTCCATCTAGATCAGCTTGTTTGAGGTTTGCCTCATTAGAGCTGACAGTCATCTTTGGAAATAAAGCTGCATACGACGAACCAAAGCGAATGATGTTGAAGTACGAAAAGGGTGGAAGACTTTTGTGAAAGAAGATAACGGCTTTTTTTAGTCAAACCAATCTTGCTTTCCGACGCCATTGATCCAATACAGTCTACTACAAAGAGAAACTGATTTGTTTCGTCATTGTTTCTACCCTGTCGACAATCGTCTTTGGTAGGAAAAAAGCTAACCATGACAGCATTGGATTCCATAGTTAAAATAGTATTAGTTTGTTTTTCAATTAGTTCAATATTGACGAGAATATCACGGTCTAAATGTGTGTTTTCTTGTGCAAATGTCACAACATAACTTTGATCTTGTTGAACATCCACTACACTCTTAAAAAAATCCGTATTTTTGGAAACCTATTTTGGGTTTCCGATTGTGTTACTATCTGAAACCTTTTATAGGTTTCCGACATCTCGGAAACCCAACATTCAGTCATCATTTGAACGCTCATTTTTGAATATCGGAAATCCATTTAGAGTTTCCGAGAATACTCAGATTAAATACCCAACATAACGCAAATAAAGCCATACATCATTACTAACATCCCGAAGGAGGCAACTACGCCTTATACTATTCAATAAGTACTATATCCTACACGATTGGTATGTATTCCTAGAATACTTCGTCAAAGATGAATTCAATAATCACACTCGAACGCAGCATAATCAACTTCGTGAAGACCATTCTTAAGGCTATATAAGGGAGTTTAACCATTAAACATTTCATAAACACTATCTCCCAGAGAACTATTTCGCCATCTTGGTGCAATGACGAAGATAACACATGATTATATTCCTTCATTAACTACTAAGCCACTGCCACTAAATCTTAACCTATAAAACAGGAGAAAAAGATCTTTTTTTCGATAAAATAGTTCCCTACCTTCGATTACATATGGATTTTTCACTTTGATTTAATTTCATATCAGTAAGCCATCTGTTTGACCATTTGAATCTAAAACAGAAACGAGAATTTCTTACCTTGGATTGAATATCAATTGTCGACTTTTTTTCATTCTATCCCACCAAGCCATGATGTTGTCCATTTGAATCTAAAAAAAAGACACAAAATGTGTTTGATAAAATAGTTTTCCTACCTTGAATTAAAGATTGAAAATTGAGCTTATTTCCATTTCATATCAACAAGCCACCGAATTGTCCATTTTGATACAAAAAAAAAAGAAAAAAACATTTTTTTCTTGATAGAATAATTTTCTTACCTCGGATTAAATATTAATTGTTGAATTGGATTTAATTCTATATCACCAAGCCATCCAATTATCCATTTGCATATAATACTAAAAAAACATTTTTTTCTCGATAAAATAATTTTTTACCTTGTGCAAAAGATTGACAGTTGGATTTGATATAATTCCATATCAGCAAGCCATCATGTTGTCCATATGAATATCAAACTGAAAAAAATTTTCTTGATTAAATAATTTCTTACTTTGGATTTAAGCTTGCTTATTTGACTCTAATTTTGATTAACATCGCCAGGTCATATGATTGATCATTTCTATGTAAAACAGAAGAAAAATTTTTTTTTGTTGATAATTTAAGTTCCTACCTTGGATTGAATATCGATTGTTGACTTTGATTTAATTTCATATTACCGAGTCATCGTATTGTCAGTTTGGATATTAAACTGAAAAGAAAATTTCTTTATAAAATAATCTCCTAACTTGGATAAAATAACGTTTGTTGAATTTAATCGAAGATGATTTAGTTGATGCTAATCTATTGATTACTTATTAAAAGCGAAAGGAATCACATAGAGATGGTTTAAATAAGAAAAAGTTTAGTGGTAACAAAAATGTGTCATTCAGTGGAATCGATGTGGAGAAGTCAAAACTGGTGTATAAAACAAATGTGAGTTTTTTTGATGAAAATGAGAAAGAGAAATAGAAATAGAACAAATTTTGTACGATTCGGTAAAAGTAAAAGCAGAAAAGGGAAATGTGGCTATTAATAGCGTAATGAAAAAAGAGGAAACTAGCATAGAAGAGGTTTTTTCTGTTTCTGGCGACTTTCTGTTAATTCTATCGTTTTTTCCAACGAATAGATCGGGTTGTCGTTTTTGGCAGAGGAGAATTTTCTGCATCAATATCTGGAGATTGGCTGAATGAAAATATTTTCTTTTCCAAGTTATTGAACGATCGACTAATTCGGAAGTAGCTGATAAAGTTGGAACTTCATCTCCTATTCTATAATAATCTAGTTTTTCAGTCATAACAACTAAATCAGGATCATTCTTTAGAAACTGTCGAGATGTAGGGTTTTATTGTTTATGTTCTCTTCGAGTGGATTAATAGTAGATAACTACTTGTCTTGAAGTTCAATGTTATACTCTTTACAAAATCAATGACTCGTATTCGGTTGTTGTTGTTTCTCATTGAAAAAATGTACAAAAGTAACTCAACTCAGGATAGAAATATTATATCTGTTCTATGAATCATTTAGTATATTACGCAACACTTTGAAACAATGAATATCTGTAACATCCGGAAGTAAATAGAAATCATTATAGCATGTATTCTTCAAATACATATTGGAAATTGATTATCGTTACCAATTCGACTTGGAAGAATCTCTATTTTTTCTTTGACGCAACTATCTAAATCTATATTGGTTAATATCATTTCATCTGCTAATAACTAAAATAATAGACTGATGAGAAAAATGGGAGAATTTCTTATTATCATTGGCGCATTCGAATTAAAAGGAAGTTGTTCCATAATATCTGCAGTTGCATATCCTTTTCTAATACTTTCTTGATATTCATGTGTTTCATTTCACGACTGTTTGAGTATTCGCTCTCAAATTGATTTATTGAGAAAATTTTTATTTATTATTTTCACTTTTACTTTCGTTTTCGTGTTTATACAAATATATATCGAAAAATTCAAATAAAAGAAAGAAACTGTAAGAGTACGATGATTCATTTATCGATGTCTGTCCAACTAAAGAAATCAATCTTCTTCGGATGAAATACCGGCAAGAATGCGATTTTTCTTTTAATGGTGTCAATGTTCTCTTTCTCGTAGAGAAGAGTCTTGCAAACATAAATTGTCTGCTTGCTTGTATGTCCGCAGAGTCAAAAAAAAATATCGATTTAAGGTGATTTTTGTAAGTGTTGAACGGAGACTAATCGAGTTGAAGAAACATTTCGACATTAACCTTCCACAAATCCGACTCTTTTCTATTCCGAAACTCCATTGAAATGTCTATGGTGGACCTATGTATAACGCGCGAGTGCAGTGCGCTGTCTTTACTTTTAGAATTTTATCTTATATATGAATAGTTTGTCGATAGCTGAGAGAAACGTTTTCTACGAGAAAGAGCTGAGCGAGTGCCCGCACGAGCGTTACTTGTGAAATTTTGTTTCTAAGTTTTTATACCAATCAGTCTAATATATTTTTTAAGAAACGTAATTTAAATAATATCTTAATTGTAAAAAACATTTGAGTTTTTTGTAGATGCTGAAAAGCACAAAATATGAAAATTCATTTACATTATCTTTTGTTTCAGTAATCGAATCAGAAAAAACCAAAATGCTTGAGTAAAAATATTAGATACTTTCGCTAAAACATATGAATAAAAATTTCTCTCGGTTATCTTTTGAAAAGAAGTAAGTTTAAGACCGTATTAATGATGCTCTATGAGCTGAACAACTAAAACTGACCTTGATTAGAAAAAAATATTTGGATTCTTGAGATTCGATATATTTAGTCAACGATAATAGATGGAAATTATCATTCTGTTGATGCAGTAAAAGTCTGTGGAACATAAATAAAATCATGATCTGAAACTTCATTTCAAATGCTAACTTTACTCACTAAAAAAGTAAATACTTTTTAAAATCACTTCCATGAGATGAATCTGTAAGTTACGAAACTCCAGAACACGACGACGGAGTCTGAAAAATAGAAAAACTAAATTAGGTTGTTTTCTACGATACCTATTCAAATTTTCGAAACTCGGAAACCCTTTCGGTTTTCTACCATACCTTTTTTGGTATCCGAAAGTTTGGAAACCTTTTCGGATACTCAAATAACCTTTTTGAACGAATCCGTTTCCTAGAATACCTTTTTAGTTTCCGAAAATACTAAATGGATTTTCGACAGTGATGAAAAGGTATTCTAGAATACCTAAAGGGTGTCGAAATTGGTACTCCCGGAAGCGTTTCGGTTTTCGAGACCTCGGAAACCAAAAAAGTATTTCAGGAAACCTCATACAATCTCGGAAGCCTTGTCGGAAACCAAAAAAGGTTTCCGAAAGGAGTTTCCGAGACGTTATGAGTTTTCCAGAGAACGGATTTTTTTAAGAGTGAATCAATAGTCTGCATATTAATCCCCTAGAATACTGTATCTACGGTGAGTTTCAAAAGTTTACTCACTGAAATAGAGTGATATCCAGGGAACATTAAAATTATTTGAGAAGAAATCTTTCTATAAGAAAAAAGTTTTTTCCCATGTCGAGTTACAAACGAAAAAAAAAACTCAAAATCCTGTTATTTTCTCACTCAACGAAAGAAAAAACTTTCAACTAAAGCGAGTGACACATAAACTTCTCCAACCGAATTGAATATTTTCCATACAAAACATTTTAGATTCGGTACAACCTAGTAGTTCTGTTAGAACTCGATCTTATTTCAATACAACAACTATCGGTTTGTCTCTCAGTAGTACTTCGCGAAGTGGAGCCCAACCTACTCGAACACCATCTAATCAAGCGTCTTCAATTCGAATAAATGCAGCTCTAACAATCATCCTGTTCGTGATGGGATTGATCAATAGCATTTTTTTCTTATTTTACATTTAAAAATGACGAAGTATAATAAGTTGAACTTGAATTCTATTTTCTCATTTCGTCGCTTTCGTATGTTTACTGTTCTCATAAGCATTTGAAAAATCGCTTTATACTTGGTGATGTGGAACTCATCTACAAACAATCATTTGTAGTTGGAAGTATGATCTATTAACTATGAAACTCGCAGTTTTCATTGTATAGATCTAATGACAAATCTCATATTTCTGACGCTAATCATCGAACTGAATACTGGACAAGTCATTGAAATGACAATCGTGGATGCGAGGGATTCTACTGATAGTAGACTAACTATCGATCAGAATGAAATTCAGTCAGAACCATCAAAAGAGGGTTCCGTACAGTGGCAAACAGCAGGATCTCTAAAAATCGTTCTGAAAAGTTCCTTTATTTTTTTCAGAGTACTGCAAGACTCAAGTTGGAAAGATTTCCGTTTATTTTTAGAGAAAACGATTCATCTGATTCATAAAAATGTCACCAAGTAGTAGAAAGAACTCTTGTTAAAAAACATATGGGCACAGCCAGCTAACGGTCGCCCTAGGATGAGAAAGGTTCGAAGTAAGATTCATAAAGAAAGTGATATACCAGTTAAAAGGTCAAAATGTCGACTGTCTTCGATACCGATGGCGCTAACTCTTGTGAATTGATTGTGCTTCGATATCAGAGTCTTTTATGTTGCGACTAACTCTCTCTCAAAATAACTGATTGATCCCTGACGTATAACTTGTTGTCAAATGCAGCGACAAGTAGATCAGAAAAAAATAAATATATATTAATCGGTAGAAAACACTTGGCTCTTTTTGTATATTCTATTTGCACAGCCTATCAACTGATCTTAAACAAGACAATAGGTTCACCAACTATCTGTAGTTTTAATGAAAGTCCGTAACAAAAAGTGTTTATCAAAATATTGCATTACGGAATTTCATAAGAAGCATGAAATTATGGTATTTCTACATTATTCGATGTTTACTGGTATGAGTGTTTACAAACAAAAAGAGATTTGTGTATATTTTGAATCAGGACTTAATTCTGAACAAAATAGCCTATTCAGTTTTCCAAAATATCAACTTTGGTTTTTCTCGAAAACTCTCCGGATCCAGAACGCTGAAAACGAATATCTAATTATTCTTGCGTTTGCTCTGGAAAAATGTGACTTTTGAAAGAAAGGATGAAATTCCGTAATGCTCGATGCGTTTCAAAATAACTCCACTATGGTTTATGATAAATTGATAATATTTTTACTGCTTATACATCTGATGGATCTTCATATATGTTCGAAATTTCAGAGACTTTTCTCATGCCCTTGAGGAGATATATGCTCTACAAGTTGAAAAAATGAAATTTCGTAACGCTTGGCTACGCCTATATATATCGAAATATAGAAAACATATACTTAAAAATTTGAATCCATACGAAAAGAAAAAATACAATTATGCGTCAGAAATATACTTTCTTCCTAAAAAAACGAAAGGAAGACAGAACGAACGAAAAGAAGAATAAACATGCTGTTATACGTGATAAGAGAGAAAAGATAAGAAAACTATATCTTTTTCCCCAGCATACACAAACGAGTATATAAAAAGAAACAGACTCCTTTACAACACACATTTAAAAAATAACATTATCCATGGCTGACACAACGATTCCATTATTCAATACATTGTCGGTAGAGTTAGTCTATAGAATTCTTGACAAACTCGATCATCTAACAATTCTGGTATCCTGTCGAAATGTGTGCACAAGACTTAACTGTATTATAAACACATATCATCGATATCAGGTAATCATTACTTTCCATTATTAAATCATGTTTTCATCGTCTTTGAACTAATATTATTTTTTTTCTATCTAAAATTTCCCATTCTAAAATAACAAAATAGACGGAAGAGTATCATATAATTTCCGGAGCTTGCAGAATTCGGTATGCAGGACGCATTCTAACGTTTGGATTCGATCATTTTCAGTCAAATGTAAGAACGAAGTAGAAGTGAAAAGATCAACTTTCACAGTTTTCCTTTGATCAATATACAAACACGAAAGTAGATGATCAAAAAACCGTACCTTAACACCTGCTCGCGAAAGGTTCGCGTTATCAGAAGATATCTGAAGCCGACCAAACATTTCATCATTCAAAGGAGCAACAACTAACTTCAAGACTTCACCGGACTCAAGTCTAGAGTTCCTCTCTTGAAAGTATTTTCGAAAAATTAAGTACTTCTACCGTTACGAGAGTTAATCAGAAGAGAACCAACAAACTGCGCGAACCCGTACATAATTTCACATAACTCATCGTGTCACTACATGATTCTCTGTGAGTTTGCGCGCCTCTGCCGACTCGATCTAGCATGAAGTAGTTCTCGGTGACTTCGGTTACATTCACAAAACTGACTTTAAGAGAATAGATGCCTTAAAAATCATATTGGTTTGGGCGATGAAGCGCGGGTCTTCCAGGACCAAACGGCAGAAAATTGGTCGTTTTTTGCGAATTTATCATGATAAATCTCATGATTGATCCTGTGCTAAATTGCGATTAAATCGTCGATTTCGAACATAGGAGATAGAATCCGTCGTGTGCCTCTATACAGACTTACTCCTACTCAAATCAAATGTGCGGAAACATTTGTGAAATGACCTAGACCAACACGAATCCAATGTCGAGTTTAGAGCATATCTAGTCAGACTCGATAGCCATTCTATTTCCTGTTATTCTAATTTAACACGTTTGAACACCAATCACCATCAGCTAGTACAACAAAAAAACTATGATGATCCTACACAGATTGCTATATTCTTATCATTAGTTTGTACTTTCTGATAACTTCCCATTTAACATTAGATCCACCACAGTCAACGAGAAGTTTTTAGAGAAATCTATTTATATTATACCATTGTTTCGTATAACACATAGACACTCACCACACTGGCAGTCGACGCGCGCCAAATCCGTACAGGAAGAGTTCAACATCTAGCCAGTGCTCTAAAAGAAAACAAGGTAATATGAATTACATCACTCTTCGTCTTATTCAACTATGTATTCACTATTCTATACAGACACTCACTACATTGGATCTAGGGAGAAATTATATCCGTGATGTCGGAGCTGAGCATTTAGCCAATGTTCTAAAAGAAAACAGGGTAACATGGAACACATCACTCTTCTAATTCAACTAT
>JAJEKB010020908.1:279656-322956 GCA_022393335.1 Macrotrachela quadricornifera
AAAACAAGGTAATATGAACTGCATCACTCTTCTTCGTATTCAACTGTACATTCACTATTTTATACAGACACTCACCACATTAAATCTTGATTCAAATAATATCACTTATGACATACTGAAGCATATTAAACAACTACTCAACAGGAACTCATCGTTGAAGGATATAATATGACTGATCGAAAAGACATTGTCAGTTGAATAAATGGTTCCCGCTATGGAATTAAATACATTTTGACTTTTTGTAATCTTTTTCTGATTTATCAATAAATATGAATAATCGTCTGTGAAATTCTTACAGTAAATGCCTCCGAGGAATATATGGCCTTCTCTCAGAGGAAACACCAACTGAGTAGTTTGCATTCTAGATGTTTCTCTTTGAACGTTACTCTACTACTTCTCACATTTAAAACTACTTTATCGCAGATTGTGCAAAATTGATAGTCGATAAAGTATGCATCCTTTCTTTTCAAGGAGCTATATACTAGAAAATGTTTTTGACAAGTAGACGGAACACTTGATTATCGAGGAAGATCACCAGTAATTGGTGATTGTCTGTAGATCTAATGGTATGCATCGAACGTCAAAGTATTGTTTAGAGTGACACAATGGTTTTCATCTTCAAACAGCGTTGGACCGTATTGGTTTTCGGAGAACAATTTGTATTATATAATTATCATCATCGACAGGATTTAAAATACTGGTTATTGAAACATTAATTTGTTTTACAATAAATCATACTTTCTTTGTGAAAACCTATCTATATTCGAATAATGCTCAATTTGACTAGTCTCGCTTCACCTATGGTAAATATGAACTAAATTTGCTGATTTACCGTAGTAATTCCAAGTGGGTCATTTTTTACCCACATTTAAAAACTGCTCGATATCGGCTAATATCATCGATCACTGCGCGCGTTCTTCTGTTTTCACTATTAGGTTGGCCAATAAGTTCTGCAACACCTTTGAAAATTTTGATTTTAATGCGGAAATTTAAAAAAATAACAACTACTCCTTAAAATAAACACCATCATTTTCCACAATCTTTTCCCACCGATCCGCAAGCATCCGGATTTGATTGAAGTATCATTCTATCGGCTTCGCATCGAAAAACTCCTCGCATGCCTCACCTTCACTTGATCAAATGACTCGATAATCGTCGACCACGCAGAATCAAGTGCTCCATTGATCAAAAGAGCCCGCCATGGGATGGTGCGGCAATACTTCGATTTCCTCGACTACGTCAAATTTCTCTTTTCGTTTTTTTTGGTGGTATGAGGTTTAGCGTTATCTTGCTGGAACAAAGTGTTCTTGCGACGAACGAGGGTAGAATACTTCTCCTTCCGTTTATCATAGACACGGTCCAGTTATTGACAGTAGTATAGTTCAGCGTTCACGGCACGACCATGAAGAACCAGTTCAAAATGAAGCACGCCCTCATCAAAATGCGACCAGACGTAAATCATCACCTTCTTGTGTGATTGATTAAGTAGACCCACTTTTTTCGTCCGAAGTCACAGTACGCTTCCAAAAGCTATCATTGACAACAGATTTCAACACGATGCTTGGCTCATCTTCCACGGCGGCGACCCGGACATCTTCGTTGTTTAGCATTGATGGTCGGCCGGAACGTGGTTGATCTTCGAGACTATGAGGTCTCCGGAATCGAATCGTTTGTACCATCGGGAAACAGTTGAGTAGTGGTAGGCGGTTCCTTCGTCTCCAGCAATAGCGTATCAAAACTTAAAGCTTGATGCAATAATTCATTACTCCTTTATTCATGATCAAGTAAAAACATACTACCATGCAAAAAAATACTCGTTATATATATATATATATTATCAAGAAGAAAGAGAAAGAATGTGCGAGTATAGTGGCACAAAACAATATATGTGCAAGATGGAGAAGAATTTAGATGTGTGAATTTGAGAGGAAGATAAATCCATATAGAATATATGAATGATGGATGAAATGTAGAAGTGTGAGAAGTAAGAAAAATTCTGAGTGAAATATGAATATAGGACGAATCTTATATCGAACGGACATGAAACTCCATTCTGTTGAATGTCACCTAAAACTGAGAATAAAATTGAACCTGGAATACGATACACAAAAAAACAGCAAAAATTGTGTATTAAAATCAACTTTTTCGCAAGTGTTGCAGAACTTATTGGTCAACCTAGTCTTCTCCATTTAGAAATTCATCAAATTAAAACTTTTAACCAGTGAAATTACTGCCCTCACCCTCAAAATAATACGGTAACATTTCTTTTTTTTTCATATAGTTTTCATTGACTATGAAGATTGAATTTAAATCGTCCAAACATTGGCTGAAAAACATAGAAACTGAAGAGATTTACAATCTCAAAATAAAATGTTATATGTTATAATGGATTATGAAGAGTTTTCTTTTCTTTATATTTAATGAACACTTTAAAGTTGTGTTCAGTAAAAAGATTTTTTTTTCTTACTGTCAAAAGAAAGAAAAAAAACCATTTGTCATGGATCCTTCCGAACTGAATAATCATATTTTCTCTTTGCTTTGTTTATGCATTGAACACCATATTCCTGTGGATACTATGATGTGTAGTATAGAGATTATAATGAGTTCTGTGGGTGAAATAATTATAAGAAAAAAAACATTCTAAATGAACTTTGTAATATTTCTGACAAACCCACATTAAAATAAAAAAATATCATTCATACTTGAAAAGACATTTATGCAGAAAGTCATTTTTTTTCTTTTAAATTTAATATTGAAACAGTTAAAGAGTAAATTCTCTTTTCTTTTTTTCCTCTCTTTTATCCTCAACATTGTCGATGTGAATATATACTATGATAAGAATTCGATAATTTTGGAATCTCGTGTAGAAATACGGTAATGCATTCAATTTTCTTTTCGAATAATCTTATCTCATTACTTAAGTATAGTATGCTCTTAGTTTAACGAACAAAATGAGAACTAGAGCGGTATTTGATTGGTGTCGCGATCAAATAAACAATTATAATCTGTTCATACCGGATGAAAATGATTATGATGATGATGATGATACTGATGAAGCAAGAGATCCAATGGCTATTGTCAAACAACAGAAATATGCTACTTGGCTTTATGTCATTGTTCTGTCAAGTAAGTAAAATATACTACGATTTTCTTTTCAAAGAAAATACTGCAACTGGACATATAGTAAGAGAGTATAACTTTATATGATTTGGATTTTTTTGTTCTAGTATCTCTGTATGTTCTCTTCATCAGCATGTGGCTCAATCCACAATCTCGAACACGAACTATCTCACCTATCACCCTAACTCTCTTTGAAGAACTTGATCGTGAACATAGTGAAACATTATCATGTCCATGCTCAACTATTGCTGTTCCTTACAATATATTCGTGAATAATACTCTCTCCTATCATCCAGTATGTTCGAGTGTTTTTGTCAGTCCACAATGGATTGAAGGACTGTATGATCCATTATCAAGTTTATTTCTTGTCGAAGATTTTCGAAGCACAGCAAAGTCTCAGGTGAGTAGTTGCCGAGATATAAAAAACTACTAACTACAGAAATTACTAAGAGTATCTGACAAGCAGTAAAAACTAGAGTTATGAAATTGAATACTACAGTTACAAAGTATGATTATCAAAGATTGATTCTTTTTTATTTGTTATTAGTTTGAACTCCTATCGGCTTTATGTTCAATCTCCAAGAATACCGTTTTTTACTCGTTGTCTCAGATCAACAACAATCAGTTTATCAGTACACATCTACTTCGAAAAGAAGCTGTTCGATCTCAAGTGATGGCAAGTATTAATTTCATCCAAAAGACAGCTTCTACTCAATTGACTTCACTTGTCAACTTCATTCATGTCATGTTTCGATCGAATGCATTTCTTTCTGCCTTGAACACAAATGCATTCGTGACGAAAAGATATCTAGGTCCCCCTTTTGAACCAGCTATAATGCCTACCTATTTTTACAAAGCCAATCCTCTCGTCGTTTCTGATCTTCGACAGTTAAGTTGTACACAAACAGATTTAGTGACTCCGGCTGCTTTTGTTTCAACACCAGAAGGTGTAATAAATCCTCAAGGTCATCTACAATGACCTGTACTGTCAAGATCCACTTACTTTATTATTTCTGCAACAGTTGATGGATTCTATGGAGGATGTACGGCATTAGATGCTCTTCTCGTTAGTACACTCGAGTGTTTGTACAATTTCACATGTCTGCAAATCTTACCAGATTATTTTCCTAATCTTAATCAGGTAATTATTATATCATTTCACATAGAGAGAACTAATTCCCTACTTCTAGACAAACTTTGAACGGTTCGATTATCTCTCATTGTCTGATGGAAAAAAACCGGTTCGTTTAAATGAAATTCTGGCTCATCTGTTCGTTGACAACTGGACAACATTGATTGATTATGACAGTTATTTTCATCAATGTGCTCCTTCATTCTGCACATATTCTACAACCGATCAAACAAATTTCTCTCAAGCTCTTAGTCTTTTGCTTAGTCTTTACGGCGGTCTCACTGCCATATATCGATTACTTGCACCGTTATTAATCCGTATTGCGATGAAATGTAAACAACGACCACCGAACATCAATACTAATTTGAGTATGTAGTATTCAAAATAAGAACCACATTGTTTTTCTATTATTTATATTACTTAAATTTTCAGGAAATCGTTCGACAGTTATACAAAAGCTAATTCGTCGGTTAAAACAGTTAAACCTCTTTAAATCAGCGATCAATCGAAGTGAAGGTGCGATCAAACAACAGCGTATCATAACATGGATATTTTTGATATTCCTCACAAGTATGAATTTTTCTCAAATAGTTTTTACAATAATTTGTTGTTCATGTTCTGGTCTCGATTGTCATATATGTTTTGTTGACTTGGTCAGAAACGGAAAATGTTACAATGATTAATCAAAATCCGACCGTAGTGCAATACAAAGATTTACACAACATGTATCCGAATACAGTCAAATGTCCTTGTGCAAAGATGACAATGACTTATGATGAATTTGTATCATTATCACCTGAATTTCATCAAGTGTGTTCAAGTGATTTCGTTAGTGATTCGTGGATTGACGTGCTTGCTGATTCTTATGGAGATTTTGAGACAGGATCATGGTTATATGGAGCTTATAGATACTTTAGACTGTTGGCTAGTATATGTAATTTAGCGAATAGAACAGCTGATGATAGTGTTCGTCAGTTTCTGTCACAAACTATGGTCAGTTCAGATGTATTACTCGAAAATGATTTCAATACTCAATTAAATACGACAATCATCCAGTTTGTTCAATCAATTGTGATTGAATTCAATCTTCTGATTGATACTATGCGTATTTTCATTCAAGTTGATCAACCTTTAACAGTCGATGATTCATCATTATTAATCTTCGAAGACAGCAATCAAGGAGGATTACAAGTAAAAATGAAAATGATCGTATTAAAGTATAGAGTGACAAGAAACTATATCATTGACCTTTCTGCTGTGCAAGACTGAAAAATCCAATTTTTTTTGTTTTTCTTTTTAGGCAAAATTCTCTCTCCATGATATGGTTATGAACAAATCTTCTTCTTCTAATATTTGTCATTGTGCAATTGATACTGAATGTAAACTTTCTTTAATGCTTGAGCCACCTCTCTTAACAGAGAATTCGTCACCAGAACAATTTGCAAGAATTGTCGTGGCTGAAGGGTTGGTCCAAGGATGTTTTGCTATTGATTCACTTTTCCTTTCAACATTAGAATGTTTCTATAAAGATTCTCATTGTTTTTCATCAATGATAACATTTGTAAACGAAACACTTTTTTCTTTATCAACTCAACTTCGATGGCAGAATACTCATTCAATGGTTTTTAATTCAAATTTATCTCGTTTCAATCGGAAGACTCCCTTTTCAATAATTGTTAAAGAAATGCTTATCGAAAAAATGAATCAATCATTTTCTTTTGAACAATATTATCAACAATGTTCACCTGATTTTTGTACTTATTCTGTTGTAAAACAACAAAATAGCTTCGGTCAAGTATTAATAGCATTGATCTCTAAAATTGGTGGTTTTACTCTTCTGCTCAAACTAATTTTACCTCCACTTATTCAACTAATTTTTCGACTTTGTCAACCAAAGACCAATCAGCCACAACGAGGTAAACAATTTCTAAAAACAAATTATTGAGATGATTTTCTTTCTTTTTCTATATAGTTCATCGCACGTTGTGTGATTGATGAAGAGATATCGTCCGCAGTCTATGGAAATTTATCATAGATAAATTAGTCAATCTGAATATATTTCCTCCACGAGCTTTTAGAAGTGATCTCAATCGTATGACGGTGAAACGTCTTGGTCAATGGTCAACTCGTCTTTATCTATTTCTTCTCATCTTCATTTTGATCATTTTATCTCTTTATACCGTCATACATGCACGAGTTTTGACAAAAATTTATCCTAGACCATCTTTCAATCTCTACAGTGATTTAATCAAAAATCATAAAGACGCACTTAATTGTCCTTGTACGATAATCTCATCAGCATACAATCATTCGGTTCAAATCAATGCTAGTTTCCATGAGGTATGAAAATGAACCTTTGTTTCAATATGTAAATAGGATTCTTCACTTGCTTAGGTGTGTTCGAGTCGATTTGTTTCGAAGCAATGGCTATTGAATATAACATCAGATTGGTTTAATGATCTATCTCAATACGATGAAAGAGATTATCGTCGTTTTTTTGCTGCTCATTTACAATTTCTCAGTGGTTTATGTGAACTATCGTTTCAAGCATTTAATGCGTCAATTTATTAATCACTTTCATCACTCCTAATCACAAAAGAATTACTAAGAGAAAATCAATTTAAAACTCGTATTGATTTTATGATAGAAGAGACGAAACGAAAGGCTAGTCAAATGCTAAATCGAACCTTATCTTTATTTCTATCGATCAATCACGGAAATGCAATTGTATCAACTTATGGAACTAATTTTCGTTATAGAGATTTAATAGATGAGACATTCACTTTTTTTCTTTATAGTTATTCAATGACCTACGAGAATAATTGTATATGTGGATTGAATAAATCTTGCAATGTACCTGCCAGTTTTATTATCGATGGAAATTATTCAAAATCTATATTAATTAAAGGTCTTCACATCGGTTGTTTACTGAGTGAATCATTTTTCATTTCGACATTGGAATGTTTCTATGATTTATCATGTATTCAATTGATAGAAAATATGACAAATACTATCGATAATGAAAATAATCAACCAATTCTAAATGCAAAACTAAGTGAATTTGCTACTAATACGAATATATGGCAACTATTGGACGAGTTGTTTATTGAAGAGTGGTTGATAAAGCTGAATTATTCATTATATTTTGCTCAATGTTCGCCAGCAGAATGTTCATATACATATGTTATCCACATTGATCTTTTTCATCTGTATGAACATCGTCGAAAGAAGAGATTAACGAACGTGATTCAACCTTTCACTATAGAAACAGATCAATCAGAATCAACATCAACAATTGCAACAAAGTCGTTATTAAGTCATTTTGTCTTTAGCTTATTAATACTGATCATTGTTGTTGCATTTATTCTCGCTCCAGCAATTTATCTTCTACATAAAAAGGAGAGTCATACTCCACAAATGAGTACCTATGTGAACAAGTGCGTAGATGTTTTTGATCAAAGTGTAGTGAAATGAACTAATTGAAATGATCGTTCAGAGGATTGAAAAAGAGACTGACAAGTAAACAAAAGATGAATTGGGAATGTTTTTCTCTTTTTAATGTGCTCTCTGTCGTCCAGCATTTGATGCAATATCTTTTTCCTCAACTGATCCTTTTGATTGGCGGTCTTTAATGACTGTTGGTGATTTTAACAATGATAATCGTACAGATATTGCTATCTTGGCTGTCAATGAGGGTACAACCATTATGTACATGATGTTTGGAAATGATAATGGCACTTTCTAAGCATCAATCAGATCAACAATTGATATGGAATTAAAGTGTGTATTGAATATAATTATCTTTTGCTTTGTATTATCAGTACTGTTTTATTTAGTGTTGACGTTTGGTTTCATGCTGGTGATGTGAATGGTGATAATCAATTAGATTTGATTCTGTTATTCGATTATGTTGATATATTGTTTGGAAATGGTGATGGAACTTTTCGTGTAGATAGAACACTTCGTTTTCCATGGGAAACATCAGATAAGCCAATGGTTGCAGATTTCAATAATGACAGTCGATTAGATATACTTTGTTACAAATATGGGGAGGACTCGTTCGATCTCTTCGTTGGTTATGGTAATGGAACTTTTCAAAAGATGACTGTAATTACGAATGTAATTGACACTTACCCAGACGTAATCGCAGTCGCTGATTTTAATAAGGATGATCAGTTAGATATTGTAATTGCTGGTCGATATTACAGCCGTGTTTATATCTATCTTGCTAATGGAAATGGAACTTTTCAGAGCCCAAAAACGTTTTTTATCACACTTGATGCAGAACCGAGTTTCATTGAAGTTTGTGATTTAAATCAAGACGATATTCTGGATATTGTTGTTATTCATGATAAAATAGCCATTATTGGTATTCTGTTGGGCAATGGTGATGATACTTTTCAAGAACTAAAAACATTTCTTTTTGGATCCTATAGTTTTCCTCAATCGGTTGCTATTGGTGACGTAAATAATGACGATTGGCCAGATATTATCATCAAGAACCAAAATGGAATCAATATAATTCCTCAAATGAATTCTTATGATACGACATTTGCAGTATCATCTAAAATTCTATTCGAAAATACAGGATACATAGCATCTTTCGTTGTCTTCGATGTGAACAATGATGGTCAATTAGATATTATTTATCTAAACGAAGATGAAGGGAATAGCACAATAAATATTCTATATAATTCATGTCAATGTTGAAAAGTGTTTTGAAAAAAGTCTTCTTTACATTTTTATCAACTTTACATGATATTATATAATCAGACTTTAATAAATGTTGTCGTTTATGCTTGCTTTGTGTTTTAAATTCATATTTTAAGTTTTACAGAAAAACGGTTCTCGTCAAAATTTTATTGAAGAACGATCAAATAATACAGAAAAATAAAGCTTCATTTTCTCTATGTAAGGTAATCATATAGACGCGACATTACTTTTGAATCGCTGTAGTTTATTTTGTATGATTATAAAATCTGATTGTCTCCGTTGATGTACAGTTCTTTGAGTGTCTATGAATAGGAGTAGAGAATGACATTGAGAGAGAATGATAATTTTTACCTTGTTATACTGTAGTGCAGAAAAAAGGGATCGAGTTCCAGAAGTGTGAATATTATTCATTGAAAGACTCAAAGTAATGAGTGCCTAAGAATCAATATGAAGATGAATATGAGAAAGATAAAATAAACATGATTACTTTGTTATGCCGTAATGCAGTAGCTAAATATTGAGCTCCGACATTTGTAATTTGATTGTTGACAAGGTTTAAATAACGGAGTTTCTACAAATAAAAATCAATATAGATGTAAGAAACAAAATAAGAATAAATTTTACCTTATTATCTTGTAGTGCAGTTGCGAGATGCTGTACACCAGCATCTCCAATTTGATTATCTACCATATGCAGTTTGATGAGTGTCTATTGATATTTAAAAAAAATCAATGAGAGCAACAAATGAAGAGAGAATGATAATTTCTACCTCGTTCTCTCGTAGCATAATAGCGAAATGTTGAGCCCCATCACTTCCGATTTTATCTCCGTCCATCACTAGCTCTTCAAGTGTCTACGAAGAAATGAAAATGAATTTAAAATAGATGAAGAGAAAATGTAGCTGATCACTTTGTTTTCTCGTAATGCATTAGCGAGATGTTGAGCTCCAATTTCTGTAATTTGATTGTTGGCTATATACAGTTTAGTAAGTGTCTGTAGGTAAATATGGAGATAAATGTGAAAAATAAATTAACAGCAAATAATGGTGAATACTTCGTTATGTCGTAGTGCATCAGCGAGATATTCAGCTCCACGATCGCCAATTTTATTATAATGAAGGTTCAAATAGGTAAGAGTCTGTGTGTAAAATAAAGATAGATAGATGAAGAAGTAATGAGTATGATCACCTTATTATGTTGCAATGCATTAGCAAGATATTGAACACTAATATGTGAGAATCTATTTTGCTGAAGATCCAGCTCTTTGAGTGTCTATGAATAGAGACGAAGATGAATGTAAGAAAGATAGAGAAAACATGTGACTATTCACCTTGCTATTCCATAAAATAGTAGCGACGTATTGTACTGCAACATCTGGCAATTTTTCCATTGTAATACTCAGATTAGTGCATGGCTAGAAATAGAAATGGACGTAAATATGTAAGAAAGTATCCTTTTATTTTGTGTATTTCTGCTTTTTATGTTGAAATAAAAGAATAATATTGATAGTTCGTACCTCATCTCGGTGATAACTAATCACAATTGCGTTTAATTTTTCACAAACATTAAGCATCGAGTGTAAAATGCTATAAAATTTGAGATTATCAAGAATCCGATAGACGATCTCCACAGGCAGTGTATGAAGCGAGTGTACATTCATGTTCGACATCGTGTCAACAAAAGGTGAGAGTAAAGACATTTTCTTGTCTTACAGTTGATTTGATAGAAAGAACCGAAAAAAATGCTTTATATTTCATACAGCCTGTCGTTTTTATACTGTTGATAAGGAAACAACCATGTTCCTTCGTCATCATTCGTTGTATTGAATGGGTTTTATCCTCGTAATCTTCTGGGTTTTTTCTGTATACGTATATATACCCACTATTTTATCTAATGACTCATTTCTGTGAATAATATCTGATAAAAGTGAAAAATCACATTAATTCTTCAAAGTAACAGCTTGAGAGAACTTCCACGAGAAGAACATCACCCTACTATATCAAAGAGGCACCAGCAAAAAAACTTTTTTTTTCAATTTTTCAATTTTAAATTAAAAACTTTGCTCGAGTATTAGTTCCAAATAAAACAATAGTTTATCTCCTATATTTGTTGCTGATTAATTATTATTAGATTTCCATAAAAATAATAAACAGACATAGTTTTAGATCCTATCGAAACAATGGTTCAATTAATCGTTTTCAACTAAATAAAATTCACATCACTATACTTATCTCGACGAATGTTAAAAGGACGGGGATGTGTTTGACCACACATCGGCCCTATTTGAAGATTTTCTGATAAACTCTTCATAGAAATTTCTCTTTATTAATTTCGACAATTATCAGCACAAAGACAAAACGATCGAATATCAGAAACAGTCGAATCATGAAAACGAGAACGTGCATAATCGAGAGAAAAGCGTGAACGACCATCTTTCTTGTCGAACGTATAACAACCAATACGATTCGTACCAAAATGTTGATTATTAGCATCTGTACAATCATTATGATCGTGATAACCACGCTGAACAAGTGTATCATAAGAAAAAGCATAAGTAAATTCGTATTTGCATGTACCACCATCTCGAAGTACGAATTTTTCCCAAACTTTTTTCTCATGCCAACTTTTCCAATCATTATTCGTCCAATGATCGACATTCTCCATCCAATTCATATATGATGATTTACCGATAAAAAACCAATCACGACATTTACGACATTTATTACAAATACGACCATTGCAAAATTCAGCATGTTCAATAGGCTTAGCAAAACCTTGATCTTCTAAGGAAAACAATCGATGACACTAAAACTTAATTAAAAGTATCACTTGATTACCTTCTAATAATTGAACCTCATTTTGATTTGATGCTGTCATGACTCAATTCTATTTTAACCTATCGTGAAATTAAATATTATCAAAGCTTGTATATATATACTATCATTCTCGTTATCGGGTTTTTTTCTTCCAAGCATTACTCATTTTGGACTTGTGCAGAAGAGGAAAAAGCATACACGCACAAAGAGAAAACAGAATACATATCTGCGAGAAGCAGGTGAATATAAGCACGTGTTCATGACTCAAGAATTCCCATGAGTCAGGAATCTCTCCCATATACAAGTGAATCAGTAAATCAGGAGAGATGGATGGTCGTAACAAAGTTATGTATTGTTACGAAATTCTCAAATGCACATTCTCGTTCTGAATATTGAATAGTATGAACTGTAAAACAGACAAAGTATGAAATGCTGCTAACGAGGAAACATTCCCAGGTGGTCAAGGTCTTTAGCTCCCATTTTTTGACGATAGGTAGACCTCAAGAGGATTCGTACGCTCGCGCCTTTGTTTCCGTATTATGATCGTTTTACTTTATTTTTGCCTTACTGCAAGGTATTTCAAAGAAATATCCTTGACGCATTTTCGACCTGAGATTTTGCCCATAGATAGGTCTCACCGACACCAGATTGTTCTACAAGCATCAGCCCAAACGCATGTTTCCTCTGATTACAAGTAAATTGATTTGTCGACCAAGTGCCTTTCTACGAAATGTCGTCTGGACAAAGAGCTGTGTCTACAAAAATTTTCGACGAATAACATCGTTATCAACAAATTTTTCATTACCTTTCTGAAATGAAAATCGATGAATAAACAGTTTATGAATAGCTTGTGTTCATATATCGCTTCATTTCAGACCACTCACTGAGTATATCACTTGACTCAACATGACTGGTAGCTCGTAATAAGCGGCGAATAAACAATTGAGATAACTGGTTATTGATCATACTAACGTTATTTCCTATGCGAATATATTCAGCAGTTTATTAAAAAATCTTTTAAATAAATCATATGATATGGATTTTGAAAAATTCATCTGTGTATTGTTAGACTTATATTTTTATTATTACAAGAGAAGATGCTTTGTATTATATATCATTCAAAAAGCCATAACGAGTAAAAGAAATATAATGGATAGACATTGTTTAATGTGTTCATATAAAAGAATTTAGTCGCGTCCCAAAACTTATGAAACACCCTGTAATGGATATTCAACAATTAATTTGTCAGTATTTTTCTCTCAATCTTTTCATGTCATTTATATATCCTTAACTGTTCTCGTTTATTTCATGCGTTCTTCTATACCATCTAGTTATTGCTTTACCAGCATATACATAACTGTGTGCATTCAACCATATCATCACATCGTTTTTATGCACATCCACTTTCATACGTTATATAAATGTTACTCACTTAGCAATGACAATGACATCTCGTATAAGAATTTATTCGAATCATCGATGGAATTTATTTCGAAGTGGATATTTGATATTAACATGGATTATATTTGTAAGTTCAACATACATATTCGAGATAATTTTGTGACATTCACATCATTGTTTCAGAGCTCTCATCTCGAAATAATTGGTCCAACAATGTCAATACTTGCAGCAAATATGCAAGTTACTTATAGTGGTATGGGTACAGTACTTGCATCGAGAAGTACTGGATATTTCATTGGAAATCTTCTTGGTGCTATTTTTCAAATTATTATTAAAAATCATTCCGAAGGTCTTCTCTTTCTTGCATTGTTTTTACCTGCTCTTGGTAAATATCATTTCATAAATAGTTTTTTCTTGACTGATTTTTCATTCAGTGTTATTTGCAACACCACATATAACATCATTGACAATAATGTGTATTCTCTCTTTTATTCAAGGACTTTCTAAAGCGTTTACAGATTTAGGTAAATTGAAATTTTTCTCTTGATGAAATAAGTTGTATTGGGATGAATGTCTAGGTGGAAATAATCTTGTATTAAGAATGTGGGGTGTTCATGCAGTAGCACCATTAAATGCAGTTCATTTAGGATATGGACTTGGTGCTATTTTTGTTAATTTACTTGTTCGTCCATTTATTACAAAGAAAACCTTCTCGATGGATAAGTCAAACATTGTCACTCCATATTCAATTACTGCAATATTATGTTTCTTAATTTCATTTGGATATTTGATTTTTTATATTTTAAAATTAAAAAATCGAAGAAAAAAATTACAAGTACAACAGGTAACTATGTCAATGAATAAGAATAACGATCTGAGCATAGTTAAATCTCAATTTTCTCCATGTTCTCTTCAAACATATGGTCATAGAGATGTTCAATACGGTTTAAGTCTTTTAATCATATTTATAGTTTATGCATTTTTTGTTGGTGGAAATAATCAAACGTTTTCAAAATTCTTTTTCTCTTATCTTAAATCGAATCAATTTAATCTTTCAACGGATGCTGCAAGTTGGGGAATGATTCTTTTTTGGCTTTCATATTCGGTATGTATTGAAAAGAGTCGAGTATTGAACACTATAGTTCTATAATCAAAAGCTATTTTTGATAAAAAAAACAATAGATTGGACGATTAACATTTGCCATTATATCTGTGTATGTATCAGTGGATACATGTTTGAATTTCATCTGGTTTGCAGCTCTATGTCTTTCTATTGCTTGGCTTGTTTTTGTTTGGATGATTGATTTAACATTAACAAGTTTATTTGTTCTGGGAACCATAACTGGTTTCATATTTTCACCAATGCTTCCATTATCATTTGGATTTTTTAATCAAAAATCAAATGTTACTCCAATGCTTCTTGCTTTATTTTTATCTGGAACCGCATTTGGTGCAATGACATTAAATAAAATAGCTGGTAAATTTTTCATATGATAGATTATATTCCATACTCTTTGTCAATGTTTAAGGTGTAATCATGGATCACAATGCAAAACATTTTCCAACACTTTTAGCTATTTGTATAATAATGGCAATTATTCTTTATATTATTTCACATCTTGTTTACTTTTTTCATCAACTAACTCTAAATAAGAATGATCACACTCATTCTCCGTAATGTTTCAATGAAGAAGAGGATTAGAAATTCATTTTTCGGACAAAAAAATCTACTTATTTCAAACTTGTGGAACTCAGTGTTTTGCTCCGTGAGGGCGAACTTAGTTCTTGGCAAGTAGTGGTGCGACTCCTGTCATTTTTTTATAGAAGCTCTTTGGATTCTTTTTGCTTTATATATTCTCATAGCCCAAGTCGAGCTCTATAATCCTATGATATTTCATAAAGTGAAAACAGTGAACGTGTGGCTAAAAAATGTTTTTGAAGCAAGTGAAGTTGGCAGCCGATTCGAGTTTTTGAAAATACGATTCGTTCCGCTTGAATTTAAAAAGGTAACAACCAGAGATGGGCAAGTCAAGTCTATTTTTGACTTGAATCAAGTCAAGTCAAGTCACAAGTCACTTGACTTGAGATTTTTTAAGACATGACTCAACTTGACTTTGAGTTGGAAATTTTAAGACATGACGTGACTTGACTTGACTTGGAAAATTTTTTGAAGAAGAATAACTTCACTTGACTTGACTTGATTCAAGTCAGAGAATGACTTGACTTGACTTGTTTTTTTATATACAATCAAGTCACAAGTCAAGTCCAAAAGTGTAGATATAAACAGGTTTTTATGCACTTCATTTTTGGTTTCTAGTATGAAATGTAATAGAAAATTAGAAATCAAGAAGAATAAATATTGTCATAAAACAAATTTTGATTGAAATAACATAAAAGATTTTTAATTTAATAAAATATAATTTTCGATTTTCTATTGGATATCTATCGCTTTCCAATAAACTAAATAGTCGAGAATACATTGATTTGTTTGTAATATAATGATTAATTAGTGAAATTTAAACAAACTATTGCTAAACTTTAACATGAATCAAGAAAATAATTCTTTTGACAATCTATGTTCATTTCAAGAAGACGTGCAAATAGTTGGAGAAAATTCAATTTCTGTAAGAACAACTACTTCTACGCCTTGTTTATCAAATGTAACAATACCTAAAACTGCACGTGATAAATTTTTTAAAGATCTTCAAAATGATCCAAAAAAAAAGATGGTCAGCTGAATGTTTATTATGTGAAAAATCAAAAAGAATTTTTGACAAGATAGGTGTTACTTCGAATTTAACTCGGCATGCCCGAGAATGTCATTGTTTTTGTTTCTCAGTTATTTTTCTCATTGTGAAACTAGGTTGCAACTTTACCTTTCTATTATATGGAATGAAAGTAGCATATCATTTTTTTCATGAAAAAATGAAAATTTAATGAAAATAAATTGAATATCGATCTGATCTGATTTGAATTCGATTCGATTTCGCTCAGGTCAAAAATGACTTGACTTGACTTGAATTTTGACTTGGACTTGGACTTTTTTAAGATTTGACTTGACTTGACTCGACTTGAAATTTTTTGGAACTATCTATGACTCGACTCGACTTGACTTGTACTTTTCAAATAATGACTTTGACTTGACTTGAGTGGAAAAAATGGTTGACTTGCCCATCTCTGGTAACAACAGATTCGAACTTTCCATCCTCGAAAACCCTTCAGTGAAATTTTATAGAGAACATTAACAAAATGTTTTTGTTGACCTTGTGCGGACATACAATCAATGAATTAATCAAACAAGCGAGCAAGCAAGCAATTTACGTTTGCAACACTCTTCTCTACGAGAAAGAAAACAAAAGAAAAATGCAGAACAAGAAAAAAAAAGAAAAAAATTATATGCGATGAGAAAGATTTCAAAAAAAGATTTATTTAAGAGAGAAAAAAGTGAGTGAAGAGTTGTACAGTATATGACGTATATATTTTTTAGACACAGACAATCTATTATAAATACGAGAAGTTTTCTTTTCAGGAGTGTCAAAGTTTACCCAAGAGGAAATTTTTCATCAATTTCAGTTCTTTTTGAAAGGTTTTTAGCTACTTCTTCCGACACTAAAGGTTTATGACTGAGAATGCAGCTTGAATCAAAATATTCCCCATAGAAACCGTAAAAAGCACGCAATATACATACTCTGGAAAAATGGCCGTATTGCGTTTTTTAGGTTTTGTTCTTATATTTCTAGTCGTTTCTTAGGCCTTACGCGATATTTTTGTCTTTGGATTCAGACTAATTTCTTTGTTGTCGAACTCTTGAATGCTAAACGGAGACGTCAAAAAACATGCATTAAATATCAGA
Source organism: Macrotrachela quadricornifera (assembly GCA_022393335.1). NCBI lineage: Eukaryota > Metazoa > Rotifera > Eurotatoria > Philodinida > Philodinidae > Macrotrachela > Macrotrachela quadricornifera. Next base: position 296,691 of record JAJEKB010020908.1, read on the forward strand.
AGAATTCGAATAAAAACAACTAGGAATACAAGAAGTCCTCGTGTAAATGATAGTATAACTAGTTTTTTAGAGTAAGCAACATATAATTCAATACAATCGGATACATATTGTAAAGTCTCGGCCAGTGAAATACACAAGATGATTAGCGCTGAATATGATAAAACAACCACACACTCGTCGCACTCATCTTCAACTGATACCGAGGACACTTCACAAAATCTGATAATGCCTGATTCAAAATCGTATATCATGGATAACACTACTCTTGTATGGTTGGACTCCAAGATTGATGTATCAGAGAAACATATTGAAAACGCTATTTCTCGTCTTCGAAATCTGGTAAATTCAATCAAAATATTTACAAAAATGGAAGATTGTACCGATTTTATTATTAAAAATAATGATAAGCAGATTTTTATGATCGTTTCTGGTGATCTCTGTCAGAAAACCACATTAATGATTCAAGAACTAACTCATTTATGTTTCATCTACATATTATGTGATAATAAATTAAAATATGAAGATTGGGCCAAACAGTACAGAAAAATAAAGGGACTATATACTGAGATCGATCGTCTCTGTCATGCGCTCAGACATGATGTTCGTCATTTGAATAGTAGTATGATTCCAATTAGTATTATTGCGCCCTCTCTTACTACCGGTCTAGATGAGCTTGATCAATCTTTTATGTATTCCGAATTACTAAAAGAAAGTTTTCTTGATCTGCCCAATGACATCAATTTTAAGAAGGATTTCATTGAATACTGTCGTGTTCACTATGCTAAGAATGACGCTGATTTACGAAAGTTTCAACAATTTGAAGAAGAGTATGATCAATCATCATCCATTTGGTGGTACACTAGAGAATATTTTGTTTATGCGATACTCAACAGCGCATTAAGATGTCAAAATACCACGATAATCCTTAAAATGGGTTTTTTTCTTCGAGATTTGCATCAACGAATCCAACAGCTATATTCTGTGGTAGAGACTCATACTCACTTGACTGTTTACCGAGGACAAGGTATGTCATATATTGAATTTGACAAACTGAAGAAAAGCACAGGCGGTCTTCTATCGTTCAACAATTTCTTGTCAACAAGTGTAGATTGTCAAGTAGCTTATCTTTTTGCGGATTGTGCGACAGAGAATCCTGAGTTAGTGGGAATATTGTTTCAAATGGAAATTGATCCATCAATATCAAGAACTCCGTATGCGTCACTAGACAAAATCAGTTGTTTTAAAGAAGAAGAGAGAGAGGTTCTCTTCTCTATGCACACTATTTTTCGGATAAATGAGATAGAACCTATTAATGATCGGTTATATGTGGTCAATCTAACGTTAACAGATGACACTGATCCACATTTGACCCTTCTTACTGAATACATGCGAAAAGAAATAGGAGGAGTTAATAGCATGGCTCGAATAGGGCAATTAATGATTAGAATGAATGAAATAGACAAAGCTTTTGACGTATATGAAAATTTACGTGAAACAACACCTGATGATAATTTTAACGAGCTTGCTATGTGCTATAATCAGCTGGGAGTTATTTATCGCTTGAAGTGTGATTATGACAACGCACTCTTAAGTTTCCAGAAAACAGTTGAACTCATGCAAAAGTATCAGCCTGATGATCATCTTTTCCTAGCAACTGTCTACAACAATATTGGTTGGATGTATCGATTTACTAAAAAGAATTCAGAAGCACTTATATACTATGAGAAATCCCTAGAAATTATGCTCAACTCCTCGATATCTAATCCACAATTTTTAGCCGGTACTTACTGCAATATCGCCGCAACGCATCAGATGACAGGACAGTACTCCAATGCACTTTCATATTACGAGAAAGCACTAGAAATCATGCAAAAAACGCTTCCTCAGAATCATCCTGATGTCGGAACCATCTTTAACAATATGGCTTCTTTATATTATTTTACAACAAATTATTCTAAAGCCATCTTTTTCTCCAATAAATCAGTTGAGATCATGCAGAAATCGTTGCCCCCGAATCATCCACGGCTAGCTACCACTTACAGCAATATTGGTTCAATGTACCAATCAATAGGAGAATATTCTAAAGCACTTTCACATTACGAAAAGGCATCAGAAATTATGCAGGAGTCTTTACCGGCTAATCATCCAGATATAGCTAATACTACTAGCCACATTGCTTCATTACATGAGCTAATGGGACAGTATTCAAAAGCACTCTCATGTTTTGAGAAGGCGTTAGAAATTATGCAGAAAGCACTAGTGCCCAATTATGCAGATATCGCACACATTTATAATAGCATTGGTTCGCTGCATCTGTCTATAGGACAGTATACGGAGGCAGCCTTTTACCACAGAAAAGCACAAGAAATCCAAGAAAAATATCTTTCACTTGATCATTCTGACCTAGCTAGGACCTACAGCGATTTTGGTTCGGTTCATTATGCTATGAAAGAATATTCGAAGGCGCTATTCTACTATGAGAAAGCACTTACAATCCAGCAAAATTGTCCTGCATCTAATTATGCATCCATTGGTGACATTTACAACAACATGGCTACAGTTTTTCAATCAATGAAAGAGTATCACAAAGCGCTTTCGTACTATAATATGACACTCGAAATCATTCTGAAATTTCCATCGCCCAAACATAAAAATCTCACCAAAATATATGACAATATTGGCTCATTACATCAGTTAATGGAAGAATATAAGGAAGCTATCTCTCACTACGAAAACGCACTTCAAAACAGTAAAAATTATCTTCCCGTCAATCATCCTCTACTAGCTACGTACTACAACAAGATTGGCTCATTACATCGTTCGACGAAAAACTATTCTCAAGCATTATTATATTATGAGATGACTATTGACATCCTCGTTAACGCACTTCCAACTGATTATCCATTATTAGCTATTCCGTACAAAAATATGGCTAGTGTGCATCGGTTAATGGGAAATGACTCTTTGGCACAATCATACTATAACAAAGCTCGTCTATGTATGCTCTCTTTGTGTCGAAACTATGAATCATAAATCAGCAAATGTCATAAACAGTTAGTTTGAGTGTGGATGAGTGTATGACGAAATAATTCACGCACGTTATCTCTTACCATTCTTTACTCAAATACTCTGAATATACTTTGAGGGTGTGGATATATCTCACTCCTCTTCATCCTGATTTCCCTCTAAATGGTGAGAGTGAGATAAGCTACCATAATCTATAGATTTCACGGCAGCTACGTAGATCACCAGATGGCAAATGATCTGTATGATAGACTGTATTGATAGCATGTACTTCAAAGGTATGAATGTACTCCGGAGTACGCGTGTGTTTTGCTAGAATAAAGTGATATTAGCAAAACAGTTGTGAAGTACATCTCTCTCTCTACACTGTAAAAAAGGGCAGTATAAATAACCGTTCACCATATATTAATGTGTAATAAACTTTTAAAAACGTTCATGTAGGCATCATATATTTATCAAAGGTTTATGAATCCAAACGTTTTTGAAAACTGGGGTATATTATCGTACGCATAAGGGTAGATCATTCTACAGCTCTTGAAGAAGGGTTTATTATTCGATGACAAAGGGAAAATTATTCAACGTTAGCTTTGGAATAATTTTCTAGTCGAACTTTTTTTCTATCATTCTTGATCCAGACAATTCTCAAGATGTGTCTCCATAACGCATGACCCTCTTGCTCCAAATACTCTCGTTTTTCATGTGCACATCACAAGAAGTTTGACTAGGAACCCTGCATCTATCAACCAACTTGCATATCAATTACACTGCTATGCACGCCAAACATCCTTTATCGTAAATATTTCTTATCATTTAATATGCAAACTAAGCCACAAACTGTATGCGTTATTCAACGATATCGACCCTCATAAAGTCTACCAACATAGTTTGAGGACTTTTGAGTATTTGAAATCACATAATGTCCAAAGTGTGGTTTCTTTACTATATTTAATTAGTCGATTGATATTTTTTGTTAAGATCTTCGATAGCTGCCTAAACTGAACTATAGACTACGGTCGTACAGCTTTGATTATTATCTCACTCTGTTATAGATCTTTTACATTTTTCTCTTCGATAAATAATGCAATAAACATGCAGATAATTTCTCGATATGGAATTACAATAAGAAGCATAGGTAGAACTCTGTTTTCCTCGCGGTCACTTGCGTCAAGTACTGCATGCAATCTCAGTGGAGATGATGCAAGTATTGAGATTCGTCCGTGTTCCACAAATGAAGAGTTGAATGATTGTGTCTCACTACAGCAATCTGTCTGGCGGTTCAACGATCTAGACGCAGTATCGCGTTGAGTTTTTCTTGTGACAAACAACATTGGCGGTGTAGTATTGGGTGCATACACGTCTCATAATACGAAGTCAACATTAATGGGCTTTCTGTGGTGCTTAGTTGGCAGTAATGTTCAGGCAAAAAAAGGTGTTTATATTCATGCTGAGATGATCGCAGTCAATCCCAAGATACGTAACTGACAAATTGATCAGCAATTGATGCTGGTATTGTTTGATTATGCACGTGCACGAGATATTAATTTAGTTATGGGAAATTTTGATCCGACGGCACTATATCAATTCATCACCATTCAATTCGTCGCATACATATATGAGAGGAAGAGAGACGAGTATGAGAGAAAATCGGTAATTGAATTACACGATTTAAACTAACTTGTTATTGGCTATACTGCTCATCTAAAGATTTTCATACAGATGTACTAGCTCTCTACCTAAGTGGAAGAATTCAATTTAAAAAAATGTTTTGATACAAGTTTGAGAACTGATGTAATAGAGTATAAAATTTATTTCATCTTTCTAGTAGAGAGTAACTATGACAGTGTACAAAATCTAAAGTAAATTATTCGACAAAAAAAACTAGAATGATAAGAGCAAGATGTACATGCATTATTTTCGTTTAGAATTTCATTATTCTTTCTCGGTGTCACATGAGAGGTAAAGCACTTTTGAAAATCAATTCAACAATTCAGCGACGACATACAGCTTCAGATATATTTTGTGTTCGAAAATGAAAGTTCGATATTTTGTATGTTCTTGTCAAACAAATTTCGTCTAATCACAGCGTGGCTATCAGAAACTTCATTTGAAAGTATAGAAATCAGTAATACATAAAGTTTAACAAGTTAGTTAAGATCGTGTAATTCGATTACCGATTTTCTCTCATACTTCTCCCTCTTACTCTCATATATGTATGCGACGAAATGATCGACGACGAATTGATTGGCCACCTGGTATTGAAGGTCATGGAATCGAATGGTATCATTTCTTTTTAGATGTTGCCAAATTTTGTTTTTGAAAGAATTCGAACACTTATAATGCTATTCGATTCGTGAATCCCGAAATCCTTTGGTCGAACTATGTAAAGTATCATTATTTTCGTATAAACCTCTTTTTCAGGCGACAAAAACTATTTGAAATCTTCAAAAGCTGATAGTTAGTGGTGAAATTTTCTCTTGTTTATTTGAATATAAATACATGCACACACACACACACACTATATCTAACCAAAGAAAGAGAGGAATTACATACGTATGTATAGAATGAACGACAGAAAGGCAAAGGTTGGAAACAATAAAAGAAAAAAGAGAAAGAGAGAGAAATGATATCGACGATATCATGGATCGAGGTAGACGAATATAAGAAAAGAAGAAACATCGAGGTGTTCCCTAATAAACATCATGGTAAAAGCCTGATAAGAAAACAAAGACCCTAATATACCATCTTTCTGTCTCTAAAACGTATATATTACAAATTTTCTCCACGGAAAGAAACTTATTGAGCGATTGAAAAATCCTCTCACTTTTTAGACACATTAATTCACCAACAACACAAGAGCATGAAGAAAGAGAAGAGGCATATTAGTAAGAATGTATACGCAGGAAAAAAAGAAAAAGAGAACGATTGAGAGACATCCTTTCTTTTTCAAATTACAAAAACTTAGTAATAAACGAAATATAAGAAATAGCATTCTCATCAATCAAAGTAAAAAAAAAAGAAAGGATATACATGCGAAGAGAGAAAAGAGAAGTCCAGACGTTCTACACCGATCGTCCTAGGAGAAAACATCGAGAGAAAGAAAAAACAATTTGTGAGAGAGAGAGAGCTATTCAACATAACTGGACAATGAAGACGATAACATATCTGATAGTCAAAATATACAGTGACATGATTTATACTTTATACATCATCTTAATCATCCCTAGACGTCATTATCTCAATCGAATTCAGTAGTAAATAAAACGAGAATAAACTTTGTATTTATTAAAACTTAAGTAAACTAATCAAAGCTTAGTCCAATTGTTTGAACACACTAATACCTATAGTGAGACGAGATGGCCAAATTACAATCATTCTATCTTTTTCTTCTGAACAAATGACATCAATCTCACTTTTCGGCTTTCTTCTCAACATCATGACATTTTTTCACATGGGTGACATGTATCAATTTAAACTTGAACGCGGTGCGTTTAGAAAAATAGCAAATATGGATTCAACCTATACTATCTTTTCTGAAAATGATAGAAACCAAATTTCGTTCGTTTTCAAACAATATCTTTCGGGTGTGATTTCGATTATAGGGACAATGAACAGTACTCATTCTTCTCAACCAATTTATTCAATTTTTAATGATTGTAAATCAGAAACTTGTCCGATGAATATTGATGGAGAGCTTTGCTATGCAATTAGACCAATGACAAGGTACAACGACGATGAAATTAATATCGATGATAATACAGCTTCTAATTCAACAACAACAGTTGAAGTTGTCCTGTGCCAACCGACACTTCTTTCTGCCCAAACTACACTTTCCGCGTCCATTGACGTCATCACTATCACGACAACTACATTATCATCCAACAGCGAGATGGTCGTGACTACACATTTGCCGTATTCTATTACACAGTTAAAAATCAATCCTTTCGAATATACATTGTTATTCAACGACTCACCTATTGCTCGTGCAAGGACTACCACGATCAACAAATCGTCGCTCGCTAATTTGCAACGAAGTAGCTTCTACATACTTGATATCGAAGAGAATCCACCCAACGACCTAACCTTTCTCCTTTCTTTATCAATGGCCATTGACGAATTAGCAAAGACTTTGAATATCGGACCAAAATCAACGTAGATTAAATCAAATTTGATCAGTACAATTAACTGTTCACATTTTCTATTCTTTTAATCAGTATTCATTGACAATCTGCTTAAAATACTCTTCGTCGTGGGTTGACAACTAATTCTGATTTATAAAAATCGGGATACTAGGTTGAGCAAAAAGTTCGCGATCATTTACAAAAATGTTAACTCTTTACGTTTAGTTTTAAAGCCTTCTGCGTTTCCTTTTCAAAAACTTATATATTTCGTGTATGCTAGCAATACTAGTGTAAATTTTACGATTTTAAGTTTAATCATATGAACTGAGATGATTAATTTTGAAATTCGTGTTTTATTCCGTCACTATTGGAAGAGAGATCTGTTGCTGGCGAAATCTGTAAAGTGAAAACGAAGAGGAACTCGAGAAAACTACCATGATAAAATTGTTCAAGCGAATGGAGGATAGCGATTTCAAACTTTTAACTAAATAAAAATATGGTGACATGGTTTCTCTGAGTCCAAGAAGTCGTTCTACTGTGCAGGTCAATTGAATTCCCCCCCCCCCCTCCCGAGGTTTTCTTAATCTTTTTGTTATTTCGAGTCTTTTATTTTTCGATTCACCATATATAGAAAGAAAGCGAAAAACACGCTGCATCTTTCGACGTATTTCGATTGAATATCAAATCTGGTTTAAGTTATGAAAAACATCTAAGAAGAAAAAGTATGTTTCTTTTTCACTACAATGCACTCATCAGATTAATTTCTTTCATGGGAAAAGTACTGATTCGTATAGTTCTTGCGATTTGTGGCTTGTATTCAGACATTATTCTTTTTATAAAAGGGTTTTAGTTAACAAATTGGCCCATATTGACCATCTTTGTGTACGTAAACTACGAATTTATTATTCACAAATGAGATTTTATTGTTTAGTAAACGATTCTGACAAATACGGGTTAATTTGAATACCACGCGCTATTTTTTCTCTTTTCTGTGTTCTTCTACGTGTACATACACGCATATATATATATATATATATATACAGTATGTTTGACTGGAAAAAGTCAGTCAAATCAATTCTTAATTCATTGTCTTTTGCCCTGTTCCATACTAACTATTTCGATATTAATTTTTATTATCGATATTTATGATGACTGATGAGGATGCTTCCTATTCCCTAAAGTACCACATTCCTGCATTTGCTGCAATTGCATATCTATATATATATATATATTAACTGAACGGTCAATTGACGTATCTACTGCATTGCACACGGAATTCCTGCAATTCATGCAATTCATGCATTTCGTACAATTGCCTGTTTACGTTGACTAACTGAAGGATAAGCCTGAAGATTTAACGAATTGCACACGGAATTCCTGCAATTCCTGCAATTCTTGCACATTCCTGCATTTCCTGCATTTCGTGCAATTGCATCTTCATGTTGACTAACTGAAGATTTGAGCATAGAGATCCTCACCCTCAAGATCGAATTGTATAAAGTAGATAAATATATAGATAAGTAAATTGTTCCATAAAAGTGAAATAAATCAAATGCATCGCAAATCAAAAAATGTTTGAAATGGTAGAATAAGACTAACACGTTAGTTTTGATATTGACATTGATCAACATAAAAACTAGATGGACAAAGATATGTTTAATTGACAATCCTATTCCGTCATGTTTCGCATTGTCAAATCAATCTCACTGCTTTCAAAATTTCGCACCGAAATGACGACGCTCGATACATTAATTCTATGTATATGCCTTATTAGATTGACTTTATCCACTGTCTTTTCATTGCTTGCACGGATTCTCTGTACGCGCGCGCGTATAAACAAAACAAGATATCTGAACTTTCTTTTATTTCGATGTTAACATTATATTTCTCATCATACAATCAATTATTTCACACACAACTACATTTTATTCATTATCAATTTCAAATTTTTGTACTCGATGATTATCATAATCGACCACATAAAGATGACCTTGTCGATCAAATGATATACCTATGGGACCATTCAACTGATTTGATTGTTTTCCCTCTCCATTCCCACCAACAATCACACGACCTTCTTTCGATCCTTTCGACCAACACATTATCCGATGATTATTCCTGTCAGCCACATAAACATTATTCCACTGATCGACAATTACTCCTTGAGGAAAAGACAATTGTGATAAACTACTTTCTTTACCTTTTCCACCAGCCACAATCACACCTTCTTTTGCTCCTTTCATCCATTTCATCACACGGTTATTGTTAGAATCTGATACATACACTGACTGATCTTCATCAACAAACAGATAAGTAGGATAGTTTAGTTGATCTATTCGATCTCCTCGTCCATTTCCACCTGCAACAACTTTTCCATTGTTTGCACCGAATTTCCATTCAACAATACGACCATTCCAATTGTCAGCAATATAAACACATTGATGATCATCATCAACATAAATACCTTGAGGATAAGAGAGTTGATTTAATTGGTCACCTTGACCATTTCCTCCAGCAACAGTGATAGCATGTTGTTTCCATTTCCGATTGACCGTGATCGGAAGAGTAGTCACTGAATGTCCTAAAACCAATAGATAATACCTTTGCAGTTGTTCGTTTCGTTTTTAACTATACAATTGATGCAGATTATTTTTAAAGACATCTGTTTCAGGATTTCTTATGAATTTTTTTTTCAGTTTGAATATAAAGAGTATCCTGTAAGTTTCGATCCTCTTTTTTTTAATAACTCTTTTGCATTTCATCATCAACTGATCTGATTTTTAAAGATATTCTTTTGAAGAGCTACATCTTAGCTTTTAAACAAAAACAAATCTGTTGAACTATCATGAGTGATATAAGAGAGCGAGGATTAAGAAAATTCTGGAAAGTTTTTCGAGAAAAGTATTTTTGGATATTTTTATAGGAATGTTAATAGAAAACAATAGTGCTCTGTTTTTGTGGCTTATCTAAGACTGAATACTACTATATGAACTTCAAAGTAATGATTGAGTTTTGTTCCACATCGACAGAATAATAGAAATAGTGGTTAAATATAAAAGAACTTATCGACGAAGAATGAATATTACTTTTTGAACTCATGCGTCTATGTCTGTCTGATAATCGAGGTGTATGTAGTGTCCTTGAGAAAAGTGGCATATCTTCAGGTCAGTCTAAACCTATAATCGCCAACCTAACAAGCTTAAAAAATAGACTGCTGTTGATGTGACTAGAGAGACTTATGGCCATTTTACTAGTTTTTCAATCTTTAGCAAAGCATCAATCAAAATCTTACATTGCATAAGTGTGAGCTGAAATCTTGTTCACGAATAGAACTCGTAGTGGTTAGATTATTCTAAAATATTAAGCTAAAAAGGATGTTTCCTACTGGAAATATCGAATGTCGAAGGCACTTGGTGTTTTAATCTTTTCTTGAGATAGAAATCAGCTTTTGGATAGTCGATCGCTGAAGAGGAAAATATTCTTTAGGGCTTGACTTGTTAAGAGATTTATACGACTGCGAATTTTATCCATGAGCGCAAGGTTTCAGCTCAAAATTCTGTAATGTCAATCTTTCATACATGCTTTGCTAAAGATCGAAAAACTAGTAAAATGATCATAATTCTCTGTGGTCACCCCAACAGCAGTTTATATTGCAGCCTCATTGGTTTGGCGATGATAGCTTTAATTTGACCTGAATGTATGTTGTTTTTCTCACGGACACTATGAATACCTCCTTTGTATGTACAGGGTGCCACATAACCATTACCTCCCCCCTTTCAGGGCCCAAAGGATCGATAATATTAAAAGTTATTTATATAAAATTAAACTCTATCAAAAACTACATCTATACATGCGATAAGGGTTAATGTTGCGTGGGAGATTATTACAATACCATGCGTATCATATCAAATTGTCATAAATTATACTACAGAGAATCTATCAAAGAAAGTATAACATTTTAATATGTTGTGGAATGGCTTAGGCAACATTAATTCTAATTGCAGGCGTAGATGCAGTTTTGGGTGGGCTTTAATTTGATATGAATAGATTTTAATATTATCTATCCGTTCGGTCCTGAAAGGGAGAAAGCAGTGGTTTATCTAGCGGGAAGGTATGGGGGCAGGAGTCCACCCAAATTTTTGGTTCGCCCACCCAAAATGTCGACTGGCTCATCCAAAAAACCGAAACCTAGATAAAACGTGAGGGAAGGCAAAGGTTATGTGGCACCCTCTAGATGATGAGTAGTGATAATTCGATCGTTTGATTTAAACAATTATTTTAATCTTATGAGAGCTTAATCTAAATGTCTTCTCTGTAGAGAAACACTACTTTAGAAAGATGATAGAAAAATATAGTTCTGCGTGCCTTAGAATAATGCGTGTTGTCGTTATAATTGATTTTAATAATACATTATATGTATCTCTTCTGAAAATCTTTGAATAGTTTGTTTATCCTTCTGGTCTGTCATGAAATTCATGATAATATTTCCATTTTGAAGTTTTCATGGTGCTATTTAAAAATATAGATTTTCAGCATGTTCATGAATATCTATTGAATTATTTGACAAAGATAACACTTTATGAAAAGTAAAAGTGGTCGTCAACAGAAATTAAACTCCTTATAGGGCGGATTTGTTCCTAACTTCTTCATGATATTAGAATGGTTTCAGAATTAATCGCGAAGAAGTCATTACAGGAGAATCCATCCTGCTGCTTGCTCAACCGATACCATTTGTGAAAGGTGATATTTTTCCTACGGGTAGATTCGTTATAATTGTGAAGAAACTGAAAATTTCAGTTCTAATAGATTCGAATCACTCAGATATAGACATTACAAGAACATATTCGAATCGGATGAGCTCAGTTCAAGTCTTGTTCAGTGTTTATCAAAAGCAGGACAGAATAAAAAAAACATTAATGGAAATCTTACCCGATTGCTGAGTAGTAGTTATACTTGGACTTGGACTAGTAGTTGTACTTGTACTTGTAGTTGTACTTGTAGTTGTAATTGTAGTTGTAGTTGTACTTGTACTTGTACTTGTAGTTGGACTTGTACTTGTACTTGTAGTTGTACTTGTAGTTGTAATTGTAGTTGTAGTTGTACTTGTACTTGTACTTGTAGTTGGACTTGTACTTGTACTTGTACTTGTATTGTTTATTACTAGTCAGTTACAAAAAAGATGCATGTATGTAAATCATAAGTTTTTCTCTTACTTGTCATTGATGGACAAATAAGTCTATCAGCCATCGCCATTGGAAAACAAACAGGATGTGAATAGCAGTCAAGGTAATGAACACACAGGTGCCTAGGTTCATAACAATGGTTGGTCGACCTTTCGCATGCAACTAACTTAGAGCAAGACAAATAACGAAAACCACAAATGCCAGTATCAACAGCACCTATCATATGATGACAACCACATGCGGGATTCGTGGAACAACGATCATTTTGCCCAATTCCTTGACATATTTGAGATTTCACTCGAACTGTATGAATGAATATTAGATTGATAGTAGAATATATAAGATGAAACAGAAATCAAACCTGTCAGGCTAAAATGAAAGATTGTTTAGTATTAAGTGAATAGAAAAATAAAAGAAAAGAACGTCAAATCTACCTGAAAAGGACGAAGAGAACGCAACAAATTGTGTTTGTAACCATAGTTTATTGCTTTAAAATCAAATACTACAAAATCGTATCGGTGTCGTCGTTTTATATGGCACACAGATGATTTTTTCGCATCTCTTGAAGGCAGAGAAGCACAGAAGATAATCTTTCAATAAGAAGAAAGTCAATATTGATTTAGCACTCTTAATTTGATAAAATTTTTCTCCAACAAAAGTGATTTTGATATAAGGGAACGAATGATAATAACACTATTCGATTCGTATTACATGAAGAGCAAAGGTAAGGTTTTTGTCATTACTTTCACGGAAAATACTGTCAATGTCACTCATAGTGAACAACAATGCGTCAGTTGTAAATATTTTCATGAAAAATTTTTAATAAAATCTACAGAAATATGTCTTAGAGTCGCAACATTTATAAGAAAAATTAAGATATGAACTCTTCTTATAACTCACTCAGGTGTGATCTGGTTATTGTACGATGTTAGTCTTGCTTCCCATCATATCTAGATCTGTAGCTAGTTATTTTCTTTGCGATTCGATTGTACATAATGGCGTTGAGTCATATAAATGAGCTATTTGTTGAGATCAATTGGAATTTTCTCGGAAGAACTATAATTTACACTGAATCGACTGAAAAGGATCAAATTCACGTATATCTAAAGAGCAAAACAGAAAATTAAAATAACTGACAATTTTGAAAAGATTACAACCCAAAAAAAAGCTATTTTATTGAAGAAGTCTTATTCTCAGCATAGAGGAAATGGTACTGGCTGCTTCTTGATTCTTTACGAGCATTTGTACTATGAACAATATATGTAGTACGCGATTGTATTTTTCAATAACATAAGACTTTTTACATATGCAATGGTAACGATCAACACGATGAAAATTTGATATTCATATTAAAATCTCATTTAAAAGTCTTAATATTTAATAATACTCAAATAAATTTTAAAGGATCCTCTTTCACCTATTCAATTAATTTCTTTCATACAACTTTTGAATATAACAAGCAAATACTCGAGTGTGAAGTATTACATGCACCCTAGCTTTTGTTCGATTTGTCTTAAAGAACATTTCAACAAAAAGAACAAATTGGAAAAAGTTCGTTTATCAACTTTTTTATGACAATGAACTATATGAAAACGATTTCAAATTCATTTCAATTTCTTAATGTTATATTGAATGATAATTTCAACTTGTCAAAATAGTTTTCTTCATACGCACAAAGAAAACATAAATTATGAACACATCTATATAAGTAAGTTCTAGATCAACTCTTTTCTAAATATGTTGAATTTTTTCTTCATTAATCGAAAACGAATTTTTCACAATGTTGTCTTTGTCTTGAAAAAAAATAATATATTTTACATGGCATGGCATCGTTACTTTTCTTTTGAAATTATTTCTTTCTCATTTAGATAACGTCGTCTAGCAGTACAGAATAGCATTTGAAGATTATTTTTGATTCAGATGGAACTCTTTAAGGATAGTTTGACAATAATCAAAATCATCTTAGAGATATTCATCTAAAAAATCTGGTATTTCATACAAATAAATACATGTATGTAAAACATTAATGAAAAAGGTAAGTCAATAAGTTCTTTTTCTTTTTTACTCGATAGATTATTTTTCATATAAGAACGGAAAAATCTTGTATTTCTGATTATATCTATTATAATTACTCTTTTTAATTTCTATCATTTTCTCAAAAATCGAGCTCTCCGTACAACTCATAACAATCGTGTGATTATTTTTCTTCTTTATCATCAACATCTGCTTTTTATTGTCTCTCTTGACTATTTAATGATGTGCGACTGTGTGTATAACAATATTTAGTCAAGTTTCTGCCCATTTCACATTGCACAACATAGTTTATAAATTATCATAACTGCTGTTTTTGACATTGATGAATCAATCGACAATGCGTTTATTACTATACAACAATTGTTTCAACTTGAAATACATACATCAATGATATGAAAAAGGATCACTCCGCAGTCAATGTTCACTTTTGATATTATTTAGTACAATAATATTTAATCTATTTCCTTCGTTTTTATTGAATAAAATGTCATGTCACTTCTCTCCTAGACAAGCTGGTGATAGGTCGCATCTCGATCGCACATCAGTTCTCGTCTGCGCTCTCAAAAAAATCTATTTCTAGTGCTTTTTTCGCACTTGTTGTCTCCTCTTTTTCTCAACTTCCAGTCGTCAAACTTCCCGGAAGTTTAGTCAAAAACCTTCTTCTCGTCTCTCCCCGTCGTCTATAGAAACTCCAGTTTCGAAAGACCCTCGGGTTCTTCGCCAAAATGGCTTGGAATAAAGGTGGCACCGGTGCTCGCCCAACAGCTGATCGTCGACCACAACACAATTCAACCCAGGCCTCACAAAGTAATGGAATCCAGGGTTCACAAAACAATGGATCCTCGTTCGGCAAAAATCTATTGGTCGGAAAAATTAACCAACCAAAATTTATGTCGTCTGTTCCTCCACTCCTCCTCGAAGGAGTTAATTTAACTAAGATGCAGGTCAGCGACCTCATCAAGCAGCACCTTAAGGATATTCACGTATTGGATATACAATTAAACCGATCAGGAATGTTCACATTATATGCAGGTGATGCACGCTCGTTTAATCGTATATTAGACGAGTTTGCAGCTATACTTGCTACACAAGGGCAGACATCTGCCAAAGTCTTTGTTCCACGCTCCATTCAGAGAATCAAGGATACCGATAAAGTTGCATTCGTTAAACGAGTCGACTTAGATATCCCCGATGGACGTATCAAAGAAGCACTAAAAGACGTTGGTCTAGAAGCAGTCGATGTTGCACGACTAAGCAACAGAGACAAGACTCTACCAACTCAAACAGTAAAGATAACATTCTCTGATGCACAAAATCGGAATACGTTCGTCCGAACAGGGCTGCAAATCGATTTCATGCATTTCGTTGCTGAAGCTGCTAACCACCAGGTCAAACCAATGCAATGTTACTTGTGCTTACAGTACAATCACATTGCTAAATACTGCAAGACCAAGGAACAAATGTGTTCCAAATGCGGTGATAAACACCATGTGGACAAGTGCAATACTGCACAGGACGCATGTAAATGTATTAACTGCAAAGGAACACATTTAGCCACCTCGAACGAATGTCCGAAGTACAAAGAGCAAGAAAAACGTTTACAGGATGCTGTAAACAAGTACAGTTCAAAAGCAGTAAGTACAATCGGACAATCATCATGCAACATCAACGACATTAACGATTTCCCCGCCTTACCATCTCCTACTCAACAACGACCATTTAATTGGACGCAAAATGATATATTCGATGAACTTATAAAAATTCTATCATCCAAGATGGAAAAGCTTATCGAATCGTCAACCGCACGTATATTCAGCTCGCTGAAACAACGTTTAAACAAAATCGAAAAAATCGTTAGACAAGTCGAAAAACGAGTTCGAAGAAGAAACACGTGAGGTCTCCTCCAGCGAATCAAGCTCGGAAGAGGAACCACCAAAGAAAATTAGACCCCACGTTACTACTCTTGAACAATTTCGTGCATTAGCCATCGAAACACACAAAAAAATACAAGCACGTAAAGCAGCAGCTGAAAATGCAACAACAACCGCCGCAACAACTACAACTACACAACCGAAAACAACGACGACGACAACGGCTACTAATGAAGCTTCATCGTCGAAAACAAACAACAAAAAGAAAGAAAAGAAGAAATTCAAACGAAATCGATCACCAAATAGTTCGTTTGAAGTCAATGCAACAGATAGTAAGGGCAAAAAGACAAGCGGTAATGAAAATTAGCGTCTGTCATGTCAATATTACAGCTATAGTTAAACACAAATATGAACTCCTCGCCAAGTATTCCACATACGACATCATCTCGGTGAATGAAACTAATCTTAAAAGGGAACAGATGTTTACTTTGAAGGGTTACAACGTTTATCGAAATGATAGAGTAGGAAGACGAGGTGGTGGAGTATTATTAGCTATAAAACAACACATTAAATGCAATGAAATTTACAATGATACCATTGGTGACAATGAAATCATTGCAATTACAATTCCAACAACGTCACTTAAATCCATCATCATAGCCTCAATGTATGTTCCACCCGATGTTAAAGTTAACGGCAATGTCTTCGAAACATTATACAACTTAAACAACAATTGTTTAATCATCGGTGATCTAAACGCTGCAATCGAAGAAATGGGATCCCGAAAAACCAACACGCGAGGAAGACATTTACAAAAATTATTAGAAGAAGGTTATATTTATGCTATTGAAGATGTGTACACTACATACGAAAGAAATGACCATGAGGAGAAACTTGATTGGATTCTTGCCAGTCAGCCTCTTCTCACATTGATTTCAAATGTAGATACACATCCTATAATAGGAGCAACAAGTGGTCATAAGCCACTAACCTTCAACATATCAATCGGTCCGGAACCGAAACCAACATCGCCTCGAACATCATACAACTTCAAAGAAGCTAACTGAATCAAATTTAGAAAATCATTAAATGACAAGTTAACTTCATGGAACAACCTTAATCCTGTCAATTGTTCGGCAGAGATAGAAGAATATACAAAATTCATCACGGAATGCCTCACAACAGCAACAAACGAAGCCATACCAACATCATCACCAGTCATCTCCAGCTTCACCATCAGTGCAACAACCAGAAAATTAATCAAACTAAAGCACTGTAGTTATCGTAAATGGAAGAAGAATGGTGATGAAACAGAAAAACATCAATATTACAAATACAAGATTCTTTTGGCAAACCAACTGCTCAACGACAGAAAAGACTATTACAAGAAAGTAATGGCTTCTTTATGTCAAAAGAAAATGTATTCCGAATCAGTATGGCTTACGATTCGCAAATTCCACAATAAAAGAATTAAACAATCGTTTCCTCGAATCATGACCTACAACAACATCGAAGCAACATCCGACAAATAGAAAGCAGATTTATTCGCAGATTACTTCGAACAAGAAGTCTACGCTGCTCCTGTTAACACGATGCCATGGCATGATTACATTACCAACGAAACAAACAACATCAAGAATCGATTGAATTCCACATTAACCAAGAAATGGAGAATGATAACACCCGATGAAGTTAAATGCCACATTAAACAACTTCGAAATAGCTCGTCAGGTCCTGATAACATTCATAATCGATGTTTAAAGAACTTTACGAAGCTATTAATACAGCATTTAACCCAACTCTTCAACGCAGTGGTCAATGTAGGATATATTCCACAAACGTGGAAAAAGGCAAACATTATTCTTCTATTGAAACCGAACAAAGACAAACAACATCCATCAAGTTATCGTCCAATAAGTCTTCTTAGTTGTCTAGGAAAGCTATTGGAACGAATTATGAAACAAAGAATGATGAACGTGCTTAACAAGCGAAATATATTGCCACAACATCAAGCCGGATTTCGCCCGAAGAAAAGCACAATGTACAACATCGTTCGTCTCGAGAGCTACGCTCACAACCAGACACAACAAAGTAAACACGTAGCTGCAATATTCTTCGATATTAAAGCAGCATTCGATGCAGTCTGGCATGATGGATTAATCTACAAATGCAATGATTTACGTCTTCCACAATACCTTATCAAATATCTCATCTCGTTCCTTGATAAGAGAACTGCTGCAATAGAGTTAGACAATACGCTTTCGCGTTTGTTCACTCTTAGCAGTGGAACTCCTCAAGGATCACCATTATCACCGCTTCTTTACATTATCTTCACCGCCGATTCGATGAATGGTATCTCAGAAAAGACAGAACATGGTCTTTTCGCCGACGACACAGGCCTATGGACTTCATCACAAGTCATTCGAAGCTTAAAATCCAAATTACAAAAAGCAATTAACGAATTCGAAAAGTGGTGTCAGTTATGGCATCTGAAACTACAACCGGCGAAGACAGAATTAATCCATTTCAATCTCCATCCAAATAGAAAGTACGAAAACCCTGTCAAAGTGACAGTAGGCAACACCATAATAAAAGCCTGTCACATCAACACGCTACTTGGGTGTACTTTTCGATTACAAGTTGAATTGGAGAACACACATTAAACATATCGAAACGAAAATAGCCGCTCGAATCGGCTTACTTCGTTTTCTCAACAAAGTCGCAATCAATACCAACGACAAAATCATGACAAATTTATATAAATCGTTGGTACGTTCAGTTATCGTGTATGGTTTCCCAGTGCTCCTCACTGCGAACAACACCATATGGGACCGACTCCAAATCATCCAAAATATGGCTTTACGAGCAGCCTTCGGTCTTCCACGATACACATTACTCGACTATATCCATCGAATCGCAAACATTCCGAAAGTCATCGATTACGCCAAAACACTGTTAGAACGAGCAATCACAACAGCCGCTTCTAACAACGAACACGAATACCGAACGCTGTTACAAGACATCTTGCAACAGCTTACGACCACAACAAATCACACCACAACACCATGAAACAACGACGAGAAAATGAAATCACCTACGGTTGTCTTAATATCATCCTCGTGAAACAAGACCATTCTTGAGTCAGCCGAATCTGTACGAAAACTCTTTAATCGGAATCGCCGACTTCGAGTTTGTTTTTTGCATCACGAGCTTGTGTCAATCGAATAGCTGATACTTTTCTCATATATTACACGAGACAAATATGAACTTTAAATCGTTCAATATTTTGTCACACCATAAGTTAAGAGTTCACTACTTCGTCCCTCTGTACACTGTACATACTTCATTTTCTAGTCATCTTCTTCTTTCTTTTGCTAAAAGAGACATAAGACATATGTCATGCGTCTCTTCGTGTTTTGTTTTTTGTTCAGCTTTTCTTTTCGTTTGAAATGAAAACCTTGCCTCCAAAAAAAAATTGTAAACGCTGTCCTTTTGATGTCGAAAAAATTCGTCATTTTACAGATTCTAAATACTTTTTTTGACTCATCAGTGTTTCCTATCGTCATTTTGGCAAATCAGACGCAACGTACGTATCAAACCACAGTACATGGAGTTAAGGAAGTAAAAAAAATGAAAGAAATAAGAGAAGTAAAATAACCGAAAAATCAAATACTTTATTTGGAAAAATAAAACAGGATAACTGTTATTTTTCGTGGACCTATGGCATTTCTGAGACACTAATGTCTGAGTAGAACTTACCTCCTACTTTTGCACAAGTCATTATGGATTCTAGAGTTCCCGCAGTCTTAGAAACGGGGGAAACGCCGGGTTCCATGTTCCTAGTATCGAAATCCGAAACTGGCAACTTGACCTTGAGTCATGCATCTTTTAGCCTCATCGTAATATTTTTGCATCATTACGATCTTTTCATGGTCGATTGGATAGATTTTCGTAAAAATGTCTAATGCAAGTTTGAACGATTTGGTCGCTGCCATATAATTCTGATTTTCAAAGTGGATTACTCCTACTGATTTATAGATGGACGCGATTTTGGATTCATCATTCATTGTTAATGACGTAGATCGGCGTCGAAATATAATGCTTTGCTCATAGTATATGATTGCATTTTTAAAATATCCACGCTTCTCGCTAATTATAGCAATTTGAGACAATATTGTTCCTATTGAGTAATAGTCGCTAGGTCGATATGCTAGACAAGTCCAAACTGCTTGAGCAAAATAGACCAGTGATGTTTGATAATTGTTTTCACTCGAATGGGCTCGTCCTATAAACGTTGATACATTAATTGCGTATAAATAGTTAACTGGATTAGCATTCAATATCCCACGCAGTGCTATATTCAGATGCGCAAGTGCTTTCTGAGTTTGCTTTATTTCTAAGTAGCAAATGCCAAGATAGTAATGAGTTGACCATTCAACAACTGCTGCCAGTTGTAGAGCCTTTTCACCATTTGATATACATTGAGTATAATTGCCTAATTTATAATGTAAGAGCACCAAATTTGTGCGTATGCAAACAATATTGTTCAAATTTCGTTTTGACGAACGATTGGAGTGAATAACCAATGCTCTTTCATAATATTCTATAGCTATTTTGTCATCCTGTAATTTTTCATAACTTGAAGCAATAGTTTCGTAAATTTGAGCAAAGATAATGTTATCTAAGGGCAAAATATTCGATAGAATTTTCAGAGCTTTGCTTGAATAATTTACTGCATTATCATAGTCATTTTTTAAAGAATAAACCTTCCCATGGGATTGGTAGACAAGAGCTAAATCACTATTTTCTAAAGTCCGGTGGATTTCCAACGCTTTTTCAAACTTCTCCAGCGCTTGATCCAAATCATCTTGCTGTAAATGAATTACCCCTATATTGCAAAGAATTGTACCTCTAAGGTCATGCGTTGGTGGTAAATAATCACAAATTCCCAGGGCAGTTTTATAGTACTCAAGCGCCCGTTTACAATCGTCATTTACAAAAAGAATAGAACCAAAATTATGATAAATGTTCGCCAAAATCGGGTGATTCGAAGGCAATAGATTTGACATTATTCGAAATGATTTTTCAATGTAAGTCAAAGCCTCTTGAGGTTGATTTGTCCTTAATTTGATCGTCGCCATAGCGTCGTACAGATGTCCAAATTCAATAGTGTTTGTTGCTTCATATTCATCGTAGATTTCATGTGATTTCGACAGGTATTCTTCGGCTCGTTCATAGTCACCGAGTTCAGTATATACCGTGGCCATATTATTGTAGAGATGCCCCCGGTCAGTCTCATATTGGATAAGTTCCGATGCTCTTTGGTACGTTTCTATGGCTAAGCTGTAACGGCCTTGTTTTCGATGAATAATACCGAGACGTGTATACAAATGGAAACGCAAGTGTTCATCATGCATTGATTGTACCGAAATATCAAAGGCTTGTGCCAAGATCCGTTTCAGCTCAGGCTCATCCTGTGCTTCACATCTAGCACAGAGTTGAAAACAACTAGTATACGGTGGTATCTGTTCAAGTAACGTTTGGCAGTACTTTTTAGCATTGTCCAAATCTCCCATTTCAGTCAGTATTGAGGCTAGAACACTGATCGGATCCATGTATTTGATTTTTGTAATATAAAAGTTTTGCAATTTAAGTATTTTTTCGTACTCCTCTTTTAATTCGGTTAGTGTCAAACGAATATACCAGATATTGTCTCTTTCTTTAACATCTACAATTTGATATATGCAACCCATGGGAAACAAAATTTCGCATTCATATTCATATTTATTTTTATTCTCATTTTCATATTCATTTTCATGTCCTATTGAACCGTAATCCACTTTTACAAATGGTGTTGTACGTTGCAAATTTATTGGAATAGTTATTTTGAAAACGATCGATTCTTTATGAGGACGTTCTTCACCATTGCCGGCAAATGCTTGAGCAACTGAACAATTAGTTGTCGTTGATAGGAAGCTATTAAATGAAATGAGCTTACCGACATTAGCTTGAAGGCGGCGAACTTCGGTTGTTCCAAGCAATTGTCCTCGATAGACGACCAATTCTAATTTTTCTTTTTGTATTTCGAGATATTTTCTGTGTTCTACATTCATTTGGTTATAAAGGTCTCTGATAAAAAAACGGAATTTTAACAAGATCTCGATATCATTTAAACGAAATGCTCTATTCAATAAACGAAAAACAAATGAACTACGAGTGTACCAATCGATTGCTTGGTCTGGTGTATAATATGTTTCGAATTCATCAATGAGATTCAATTCAATCGGATCCTCTTTGTAATATAGCCTACATTCATGGAGCATTTCTTTCATAGAATTTACTGATTGTGGTAGCCGGAGTAACACTTCATGGAGTAGATGAGACCACATAAACATGATATTTCCATTGTTTATATCTTGAGTTGACGTTTCTGTTGTTCTTGTGTTTGAAGCCGAGAACAGTGAAACGAACGTTGAACAATACAGTTTAATATCTAGCAGAACCCGAGCATGCAATTCATATTCATATCGAAAAATGCCACTAACTTTATGACGATATTCTTTGTTCCATAATTCATGTTCAGTTAGATCGATGCAGAATATATAGATCATTATAATCTGAGATCTCTCGTAGATTTTTGGAACGAAGCTTTCACTTAACGACCCAGATATAATGAAAAATATGGGTCGTTTTTCATTTTGAATATAGATATAACAGTTTTCTTCGTCATAAAATATTTTTACGTAATTAGTCATTTGTGGCAGACTCAATTTACTCATACTGTCATCTAGGTCGGCAAACCAGATGATAATATACTCTTCGGAATTGTCTTGTTTCGGCTTAAAAAATAACGAGGTTACTGAACTATTTGACTGAGATGTTTGTGAATTAGTGGTTTCAGTAGTCACTCGAAAATTTGATTGAATAATAGTAGTTGTGTTATCAGATAACAGTTCCATTGTTTCAACGTCGGTGTTCTATCAATCAATTTATTTAAGGAGAATATAATGCACAATTAGGAAGAAAGAGTCGTGGGAGCACACATAGAAAAATAATCAGCAAATTTTATACGTTGCATCAGGCATCAGATAGATAAGAAATGGTGAAGTCGATGAAAAAAATGATAAAAAACAGTCAAGGAGACGTTGTTCCCTCGACTGTAGGGAGGGTCATATGAAAAAAAATAGTTTGTCTGTCTGTCTGTCTGTCTGTGGGTTTGTGTCAGGGTCAAAAAAACATCATATACAATGGGTTCAAAGGTCAAAAAAACATCATATTACCTCGACTGCAGAGAGGGTTATATGAAAAAAAAGTAGTTTGCCTGCTTGCTTCTCGTCAGGATCAAAGGTCAAAAAAACATGTTCTTAGAAAAATCGATAAAACAATCACACTTCACGGTCCACTCAACGCTTAACGTATGACCAAAGGTTTTCTTGGTCAGGGAACCGAATGGCACTATTAGTTTTTCAATTTTTCCGAATAATTTTTTTTTGCTAAAAAAGGCTTTTTTTAAGAAAATAATGATTTTTTTTATGAAGTTTGACCAAAGGTAATCGTGCTCGGGTAATCGAATGACACGCTCGGTTTTTTTATGATTTTGGAAAATTTTTAATGCAAAAATATATTTTTCTTTTTAAAAATAGTGATTCTTTATAAAGTTTGATGAAAGATTGTTCAGATCGAGAAATCGATCGATAGTATTAGTTTTTGCAAAAATTTTTATAGGAATTTTTGATTGCAGAAGGTTTTTGTTAAGATAATAACAATTTGTTCCCCGAATTGAAGCATGGATCATATCGTATAAAATAAGTCTGTAGTTTTGCAGATATGTTTGTTTCAAAAGGTTGTCCGCATATTTGTGTCTTCACTCCAATAGGAAAATGGTGTCGCCTAGATTAATATTTAAAACCTATGATGTTTTATAAAAAAACTCTTTGAGGGGTTGTTGAAGGTATAGATTTGAAATTTCGAGGCAATTTTGAGGTTAAAAGCAAGTAAATATGCAAGTTATATTTTTTTTTTGCATTTCTCTTAAAAAGATTCATTGAAGCTAACCGAAGATCGATAAATCAAGACTGAATGGCTGTTACCAAATAATTAATAATAAATAATATAAACTGTGTGCAGTGAATAGCCACCAAATATAATTTGCTATGGGAAACCCAAATATGAGGTTAGTTTTTCAATATTGGTAGTTATTAATTAACGATAAATGAATGAATTATAGCTTTTGATAAAACTTGACTGACTGTTAAAAAGTGCGGAAAATCCGAATTCAAAGTGAATAAAAGCTTTTTTGATCTATTTCTTAGCTTTTTAATGAACTTCTTGTTATTTTAAGGTTGAACTAAGAATAATCGATGGTCATGAATCCATGTTGGACATTTATTCTAATAGAAACATTTTTCTTTGTACATTGCTATACGTCAGAGTTTTGAGTAAGATTGGTACAGAAATATGTGAAAAAAAGAGGTGGCTGCTTGACGTTCTGTTGTTGAATCTTCATAAACATCAACCTTCAAATACCATTCAAACTAGGCGAAGATTTCTCTTAGACCACAATATAGTGTACTCTACTGGTAGCAGTTTTTGAATAGTTTCTCTTTTTTAGTTCCTAAAAGAATGTACTAACAAATGCTCAGCAACTTTTTGAGAGGAATTCAAACGAGATGCATCTATTCGGTTCAAACCTAAACTAATAGAGAAGGATGTAGCGGTGTTAAATATGGAAACGGCTGGTCGTGAGTGGCTGACCGGAGGGAGGCCGACGAACGACTAGACGTTGACTTAGAACGTTACTTCAAAGCCTAGCTTTGAAATAAGTCTCAAGTAATTTAAGTGGATTTTTCAAGAACCGAATTAATCTTGTTTGATAATAAATCCAGCAAAATATCATTTTGTAAAAACAAAAAAAGAAATTGAAAACTGATGAAAACTACACAATGTCATCTGAGTGTTGAAAGTTTTCGATTGCGTATTGATATGTTATGAATAAGAAATTTTTGTGCGCATGATACACCTAATATGACAGATGACAAACAGAAAAATTAACTGTACATAGAAACGGCTAGTCGTGAGTGGCCGACCGAAGGGAGGCCGACAAGCTACTAGTCGTTGATTTAAAAAATTTATCATAAGTGCATTAAGTGAGATTTGGAGTACCTTAGTAGATTCTGAAATAACTCGATTCATGAGGAAAAATAATTTTTTATTACACATTTTATGTAACAGAGCATATCCAGTAAAGGAATTGTGAATACTAGTATTGTGTTATTTGCCTATTGTAGCGTAAGCAGAAATATATGTAGTCATGTCGTCCTAAAACTTTAAGAAGCTGTCCGAGATTCTCTAGTTTGGAAAAAGATACTATCTTCATAGAATTGTGGTTTGGAGTGATTGCCACCTGGTCGTGCTACTGAACTTGATGAACAAAACGAAGCATCTAAATCGTATGTAATTCCGTTTTTTTAAAGAAACAGTCATATACTGATAAATATTGCGCTTAAAAAAACATGAATGTTTGTCTCTTCGTTTTGTTTAAAAAAGTCAAAGTTCAGGATTGGAAAATATGACGTCCCAAACCACTGAATATGGTCAGATATCTATATTAGATTTGATCAAACTCAATCGAAGACGAAGAAATCGAACTTGAGGTTTGCTTGTCGTCTACATATGAATCTATATAGGGGTGTTTCTATAAAACGATCATCGCTAGAGTGGATGTGTTGTTTTGTAGCTTTCATGCAATCAAGGATATTGAGATATAAGATAACCCAAATAAAAATTTTTTTCAATGATAATCACACCGAATTTTCTTTCAGAAAAAGGTCAGCGAATTCGTAGGGCTCGCGTTACTTGTAATTATAAGAAAATTTTTTTCGTCTTCCACTTTTAAAATGCGATATCTTTTTAAGTGAGTAGTGACAAAAGTGTAGAAATGAACACTGGTATAAATCCTCGACGAAGGGAGGGTTGAGCGAATTAAAATAAGCTTGCTTGTTACCTAGTCAAAAGAACATCGGCTTAAAGATCACGG
>JAJEKB010020908.1:327956-369928 GCA_022393335.1 Macrotrachela quadricornifera
GTGCTCGTTGCGACACATAATGCGACACATTTTATTTTAGTGTGTAGCTACTGTTTCTGTATATTTTCGAATGTCATCCAGTCTACTAGAGTATAATTAGCTCGCTCACATAGTCTACTAGAACCTATTATAAAAATTGGTGATACTTTGTGCCTGTGGTGTTGTAAGAATCAGCTGTTTCGATCTTTTGATTTCTTATGTTTATATCGACGTCAGTGTAGTTGACATTTTGCCCTTTCAACATTTTTCTATGGCGATCTTCTTTGAGTTGTTGTTGTAGTGACATCAAGCTGGTTTTCTTTGTGCTCGTAGTCAAACCAAAGTGTTGTGTGACTTTTTCAAACGATCCACTGAATTTCTCTAGATTAGCAGCAGTTTCACACATTAGAGCCAGATCGTCTGCATATAATAGTGCCAAAATATGAAAATCATAATGTTTCTCACTTCCGCGAAAAAAGCCATTGCTGCCATATCAAAGTTTCACTCCTGAAACAGCAGCGTCGTCAATGACTTTTTTAACAAATAAGTCGAACAGAATATTGAAAAGAAGTACGGGGATAACCTCCTAACTAAAAGATCTGTTATTTTTATTATTTCTCTCCAAATTTTGGCTCCGAGTATTCAGCAGACTTGGAACCGAACCGTTAGACCGGTACTGGACCGACCGGTCTTCACCGGTTTTTACCGGTCTTTTTTTTAATTTTTAAGAACTTTTTGGGATATTAAAACTTGCCTATTTTGGTTACTTTTAACGTTTTTTATGGTTTCAGGGACCAAGGAATATGAGTCTTCAAGTTTCTGCCTGGCCAGTTTTGAATCGGTGTCAAAATCATAACTCCAAGTATGGACTAACACCGTCGCATCGTAGGATAAGAGTCTTAAAGCATGCTGGGCGAATTTGTTTGTGCTCACGAGAAATTAGCCGGATATTAGAAAATGAAACTCATATTGATTTCAACCATACATTTTTTACCGCGAAACTTTGAGATCATGTTTCTGGACTAATTTTTGTGGACACCTATGGAATTACAATAGCTAGTACTTTTCGATTCCTGTTTCCATTTGGAGAAGATTATGTTCTTTTGTCAAAATCTTGTGGACAACAGCTGGTATATAGTCATGAGAATACTTCGATATCAAGAAATGTCAGATATAAAGTCTATAATATGAAAACCCTGCGCTTCAGCTACCTCGGTTACTTGTCTATAGTAGAATCGTTTTGTGGATTGAATGCCTTTCAGGCCTGTCAAATAATTATTTCATACAAAAATAGATCAAACTTAGTAACTATAAAGAAATTATATCATACTTGGAAAAAGTGAGGCAAAACTTAGTTACGTGTTATTTAATATTAGTTTTCTGTAAGTCCCTAGTCAAAACCTTTTGAAAGAAATCTTTGTTCCTTCTTAATGTTAGGACATGAAACGTGACAGATCGAAATAGGAGCTATTACTATTAGCGATTTCAAGAATTATATGAATTTGACAGGGTACATCCTCATCAAAATGAAGCGAAAAACTGTTTTTCGAAAGTACTGAGTGTTTAATTAATGCAGGAAATGCACCAGTTTTGCGCCGGTAAAATTGATAATTGTGCCCGGCCGGGTTTTTTACCGTTTTTTCGCTGGTCTAGTTAGAAATGTAGGCCGGCCCGGTCCGGCCCAAAAAAACTAGGCTAATTCCAACTCTGACAGACACACTATTAAGCTATATGGCTTTTTCATGGTTTTTCGAACGTGTGATATAGAAGAAATATTAAGCGGAGCATATCTACCCCTATTATTTTCCATCATTTTATAGCTCTTGACGAGTTCTATCCACTCTGATAAAATTGGTATTGATAATATGGAAAACAAACAAATATTACACTGACACATTGTCAAGATATTTGAGTTTTTCCTAGATTTTCGACACTGTGATACAGAGAAAGTCTTGTGCGCTACCTATTTACTCCTATAATTCAGCATCATTTTGCAGCCCATGAAACTCTCTATCTAATGATATATGACAGTTGAAGATTTATTTTGATTATGATAGGAAAGTTTTAACGAAAACGGGGATATGTCGATCTTCGCATTGAAAAGCATAGGGAATAATGACTATTTTTGCAATAACTCAGCAATGGCTCGGCCAATCATTCTCATTTTTGAACTCGACCGAGATATTGTTGAGACAAAACTATGAAGAAAATTTCATCGCGATCGGACTCTCCTTTCAAAAGTTATCGTGTAAACGGACGGGCGGACACATTGACCGATTCTAGAGTGTACTCACTTTTTGAGTACACAAAAAATGCCTTTTATAGTCCCTAGATGCGTTGCTTAGCGTATGAAAAGGAAAGAGAACCAAAAACTAGCGTTTTTGATTTGAAAAAACGCGAAATACAGCAAAAAGAATTTGCATTAGTTCATTTTTTACTTTGTTTAAAATATCCGTTTTCAAGCGTATTACTCAAATAAAAATTGCATTGCGTTTTTTAAATCAAAAACGCTAGTTTTCAACGTTGTCTTTAATAACAATTTTTCATGGGACGCATTAAAGCTTTTCCTCTCCTTCCGCGAGCTAACTACCATTGTCTGATCTTTGTAGCGCAGTTTCTCTTCTGTTTCAGTTAGTCATGATCCGTAAAATTAATAAAATAGAAAACGTTGGCCGATTTCTTTCATATGCGGGTGGCTATCCAGATGAAGTTCTCTTTAAGAAGCTAA
This sequence comes from Macrotrachela quadricornifera, assembly GCA_022393335.1. Taxonomy (NCBI): domain Eukaryota; kingdom Metazoa; phylum Rotifera; class Eurotatoria; order Philodinida; family Philodinidae; genus Macrotrachela; species Macrotrachela quadricornifera. The sequence continues at coordinate 330,664 of JAJEKB010020908.1, forward strand.
CAGTGATCTACGGCTCAAATGGTAGTGATAAAACGACACTGGCACCTATTTGCCGTTCCATGACGAGTGGTGAACCTGGTGGAATAGTGAAGCGTAAATCAGCTATTCAGTACTTACCTAATTCAACAGCACTTACAACCGCAGGTACTTCGAATCAAGGAGCTTCCATGTTACAATCTTCGCAATGTATTGAAATTCTTGCTTATGATGAAATTGTTTACAAATACGGAAAAGAGAAATGGAATAAGATTTATCCAAGCATTCAAACATTTGACACTCATTTTTGTCACAAATTATTTGCAAGTGCGAAACCACCACTCAGTTTATGTAGTGAAGATCGATTTACGGCGCTACGAAACGAAACTAAAACTGTTCTTCTTCAGCATTGGGATGTATTGGATAAAAAGAGTGACGAGAAGAAGCTAATACGACTTAGCGATGAAGTTATTCAAGAGCAGAAAAAAAAGGTAGAAGGTGAGTAGATCTGTCTAGTTAAAAATAGAGCTGCTTCACTCATATCTAATTGTGTTTGAGTTGTTTTAGATTGTCTCAAGACAGAAGAGACTGCAGTGAATACGTTTCTGCTAGAATATCAACAGAGTGTCAACGATTATTTGCAAAAGTTCTGTGCTGATTTTCAGCTGCAAAATCTCCGTATAAATCCTGTCAAGTTAACTCTCAAGTAAGCGATACTTGTTTTTCAACTCCGTTTTACTTATATCAAGAAAACTGAGTTTTACAGTTTCAAACTAACTCGCTAGATTAAGGCAAACAGATAATTAACACTGAATCTCTTTGGTTAAACCCGTAGCTTTTTCTTTTCGAAGACAAGTATTTTGAACGACTTTCGACACAGTTTCAATGAAGAAAGTTAAAAAAACAGGAAAGATCCTTGTAGTGAAACATTTCGTCCTTTTTTCGGGATGTTGCTGGACATCTGGCTTTAAGAAGAATTCCAAAATTGTATTTCTCAAAAGATTAGCGTTAAAAGAGTGCTAGCACGGACTATATATTGCACGTCGGTGATTCTTCGAGTCCCTTACTCCTTGTTAACATATTTTTCCTTTTCTCTAACTTACAAGGTCCGACATTCACCAAATTAGAACCATCACATATGATATAACTGGAAAAAATTCTCTGCCAACATCAAACTCAATTAATGCAGAGTTTCTGAGTGAAGGTGACCGTAGTGCCATTGCCCTAGCATTTTTTCTAACGAAACTAGATTATGCTATTGACGGCTTATCCAGCTCATCGATGAGACCGATATTGATCTTTGATGATCCGGTTACAAGTTTTGATTCTCACAGACGAGATGTAACAATTGAAATTATTCGTGATTTATTATTTAATGATGCTATATCACAAGCTATTGTTCTCAGCCATGATGCACATATTTTGAACGACTTACTCATTAGTGTGAACAAGAAACAGGAGAACAATGATATTAAAACTGTCACAACAGCTGAATTTGAAATAAAGATTAATGATATTGAAAAAACATCAAGTTTAGTGTAAGTAGAATTTATTTCCTTTCAAAGAACATTAAGCATTGTACTTTTCATTGCATCTTTGCGTTTTCTGCTTAGAGACAAGGATATAATGAAAATAGCTGGTGGACGATACAGAGCCTGCGAATCTGCTCTCGAAGATTATCGACGAGGAGGGACGGACGACATTGGTGTGAAAGCCAACGTTCTAGTATGCATTCGTCAAATAATCGAATCTAATTTGAAAGATCATTTCTCTGAATTGATTGAACGCAAACTACCAGTTATAAATAGCCGGATGGTTGGTAACATTATCGATGTAGTACAAAATGAAAATAGAGTCAAATCAACCGATGACGCTATTATGAAGAAAGAGGATTTGATTGCCGAATTACGACAGATTAATCAGCTTGTATCATCAGCTGCCCACATCAAAGGAAGAAACGATGAAACTAAGGAAAATCTTATGGATCGAGCAGAGAAAACAACTGTTCGAACATTACACAGATTAATTCAACAAACGTATGACATGATTAATAATAAACTACCGCTACTAGTCTATACGACGAACAAAAAACCAAACCCAAAACCGACTACAGTTTGCATGAGTACACAAACAGAAACTATTTAAAAAAACAAAATGTTCTTAATATCGGAAATAACCTTCAAATAAACCACACTCAGTACAAGTGTGGTTTTATTGCGAGCTCTGATTGTACATGAAAAACCCCCAAATCTTTCGAAAACACTATTCCAAACGCTTTCTTTCTTAATTTCGCTTATAGTTGATTCTGTTTTTGTGTCTTGTCTGCTTAATTTTTCACGCTTGTGTATTCTTACTTGCAATAAAAATTCAAGTTTTGCTATACCTATCGTTGTACTGTTGCTTACTTTGGTTAAAAGCGCTCTAATAAAGATTGTCACCTGCTTTTTTAACAGACAGAAAAATAGAATAGATCCTTCTTTTGATATCTTGTTTGCGATGCTCGAATGAAGTGCACCTTTCAGCGAATAATATTCAAGAGTTTTTTAAAGAAATTCGTTTTTAGTACTACAGACGAACAAGAACAATGATTCACAGAAACTCTCAAATTCGATTTCTAATATTACGAAGGGTTAGCCTACAGAGTACAGGTGGCAGATAGAAGTAGGCCTAATACTCTATTTAATTTTTTTTAACTAACCCAAAAGTAGAACAGATATGTAGAACTTTGTCGAGTGTCTTTACTACAATGCAGCAGCTGAATTCATCGTATGGATTGTCTCATTGCGCTTTAGAAGTAGTACTACCAATCGATCTTTCTTTCCAATTCTATTATCTAATCAACTAAAAGATTTGAAAGTTTTGTGGCATTATTTCAACGTCACCGGTCACAGCTCCTCTTTGACATACTCAGGCAACAACGCCTCGCAAAAGTCGATGCCTACCTACCGAAATTTAATATTAGCTCTACAATGAATCTTCAGATAATGTTCGGGACACAACTAAAGCAGAGCACAGTTTCAAGTTTGAATAAGACAGGCGTTACAGAAGAGCCAGCATTCGATATGGATATTGAATGTGGCTGCAGCAGCTTTCAAAAACACGAGTTTCTTTAAAAAAAGAAAGAAAGTTGGAAGAAAAGCTTCTCAGACTGTTCACTGTATTTTCATACTAGTTAGTAACCTTCCTTTCATCAAAGAAACTCGTGTTTTTGAAAGCTGCTGCACTGAAAACAAAAAAGGTTTTATACGAAACTAAAAAAGGATTTCGCACTTTGCAACGAAATCGAAACTCTTTTTTGGTTTCGTATAGCGAAGGGTTTTGCACCACACTGTTGTGATAAATGCATGGAATATGGTTTCGTATACATCTATATTTCTACAATGATACTAAAGGTTTCGCAATCGACAACTATTGCAATGCAATCCCCTACTTTCAAGCGGTTTCATTCCGCACTGCCTTCTACCCTGAAAATAGTGTTTATACCAAAATTGAGGATCAATGTAAACCATTAATTGTTTTATTCATTTCTGATGGTACGATCTTCAAAATTGATTGTGTAGATTTAAGATATCTTCTTATAAACCTAGAAAGAAAATGTCATTCTCATTATTGTATATAAAAGGTACTTTTTATGCACTCACTCTCATAATTCTGTCAAAGAATACAAAGAAGATTGAAAGCCAATAATCGACTTGATGTTGCATCTTTCTAAACTAAAGAAAATAGAATTAGTTTATGTTAAATTAGTTTTTTTACCGATCAACACTTCCTTTGATTTATTCTAAATATAAACAGATAGAAATAATTCATAGAAAAATAGAAGCTTACCCACAGATCTCTTGTTTCTACTATTCTAAAAACAGAAAAAGTAAAAGAAAAAGAAACTTATTTGAAAATAACAACTTACTCAGAAAATCATTGTGTAGATCATTACAGATGCATTAAAAGGATCAATTTTATTTGAAATAATAATTTATTCCGTAACCATTCTTTAAATAAACTGAAATGGAAGAAAAAAAATGAATCCACATTTGCTCCACTAAAACACATAGAGAAAGACTTCGTTTGTATGAAAGTAATAACTTACATATCAAATCATCTTTTGGGAATTTCCAACACAAAAGAATATTTTTGATTCATAATAAGGCATTAAGTCACTTGTAAAATTCGTCTTCTAGATCAATCTAGAAGTACAAAGAAAGATTTGGAATAACTATAAGTAATTTAGTTGAGATCAAATCATTCGTCACATCATCCAGGATATGAAAAATAAGAGTGTGCTTGAGAACAAATGCATATACTAGTATAAATAAGAAATAGTTCAATAATATGTTCAAATAAATTTGTTTTTTGACGTCGTGAACGTTTTAAACGTGATGCTATAGATTCATCAGGACTAAATGCATCAGGATTTTTATCCAAAACTGGATGTTGTTTTGCATGTGATCCGTGACGATCATTGAAGATAAGATTTGTATCAATACTATTGCAATTTCACCATGTTCATTTCAGATTTGCTGGATACATGGATTGTACGGGTAGATAATAAGCTATTTGATCAGCCTTTTCTAGCTTTATTTCTTTAGGTGATACGTATATGAAAAATACTTTTTACAGAGTTTTACCAATCGATGTTCATTCCTTATTATATCCGTTATTTTTTCTATTATATGATTCAAAAAGGATGTTGGTTTGCTGCGCGAAAAGACAAAAAGAACGGAAAACAACGGACTACAACGTGATCAAACAAAGTCAGACGTAATTTATGTTCAGCTCCTAATATACTTGCAATAAGGTCGTTCATGTCAGTCAATGAAATTCAGTCATTGGTAACTAAACTAGTCAATGTATTCTGATGTCATTGTGTGGATAATATTTTATGGTAAAGAATGATGACCTTCTCGAAGATTGAGCAAAAAATCGATCTTAAACGTTTCGAAGAAGTCTAGATCTATTTTCTTTTCTAACGATCGATTTATCTTCTCCGTTAGGTGTTTGATTGTCAAACTTTGACTATGTGTCATTATCATTTGTTGACAGTCACATTTGATCATGATAAACATTCATATCAGATTGTGTACTTTGTTTCTATGAATCTTCATTCACAAGACTTTTGTGCTCTCGATAAATATGACTTTTATCACCGGCAGAAGTAGACTATACTCTTCCACATAACGGACTGAGCTCACATGGAACTTTAAAGTTTGATGGTTGTCTCTTATGAACATACTGTATATGTCGGAACACTAGTTCGCGAAAGACATAGTATGATTTGGGTGGGTCGCATAACGAACAATTATAACAAGCATTCGAAGAGATCAAGAATGTGCTGATTTTTATTCAAGGAAGATAACCATTGAATTACTTGAGAACAATTCCATTCTCGAGGATTCATTATAATATTATTTAAACTTGTAATCATTTTATTATATGATCACTTAGTAAAATATGACGTAGTTAAGTAATACCTTTATATATCGAATGGCAGTTATTATGGATTCACTAGTTTGTTTTTGTCGGAACGATCGAAATTTAAATGAAACACGCTTTACTGTGGTCTCTAGATAATATGTGAAAACTAAATCTAAAACAATGTGTTTTTATTTACCTTTAAAGAGAAATTTTCTCAAAGAGAGACAAATATTAACAGTTTGCTCGTTCACGTAATGGATGGTGATAATCTCGATAGACAATATCGAACAATACGCACAATAAGAAAATCGGAAGATGATGATTCACCAAAGAGATTGACTATATAGGATAACATCGGTCGATTATCTGATTCATCTTAAATCACACAAACAAGATATGACAACAAGAAGGGATCGCTTCTGTCAAGTATAATATTGGGTGTTTTCAAAAACCACATTTCCTTGAGGCTGGTTTTTTACGAAAACCATTTAAATTAGTGAACCTTGAGAGTATCTATACGAAACCTTTTCCAGGCTGAGATGTTATAGTGTGTGCCATACAAAACCCTTGTGAGGTTCAAAACCCAAATTAAGTTTTGTGCGAAACCTTCGTTTTGTTCAAGTTCTGTACTTCTGGTTTTTACGAAACCATACCTAGCCCTTAAACCTTACCGAGTTTTGTGCGAAACCAATTTCATCTTTCAACTTTTTTTTATTTGAGATCTTTACAAAACCTTCTTCTACTTGATCATCTTTTCGGGTTCTTCAAAAAACCTTTTTTTGAGTTTTTATGGCTCTGATGGTTCTACACGAAACCTTATGTGAGTTTTTTTGAATTTAAATGGTATTTGTAAAACCATCCATGTTACGAAACCTTCTGGAGGATTTCGCATTGATGTACGGATACTTTTGGAATATGTTAAAGTTTCACGGAATCCAAAAGGTTTCGGCGAGCACCTTTTTTATTTTCAGTGTAGGGTGTATGAAGATGCAACGTATAAAGATTCATTTAAGGGTTTATGAACGCCATAAACCCTTTCATAAACGTTTCCATACCAATATTTCAAGGTGATGAATCCCTTACTACACTCTTATTCGAGGTATTATAACTGAGTGGATGATAACTTCAAAAATGGTAAAAAAAAGGGTTTGTTATACGTTGCACTTTAATAGATCAAATAAGGGTTGTTTATTCTGCCCTTTTTTTACAGTGAATAATATGATGGAATTCGGAGTTTTGGTGTCGATATGTGTTTGTCCCAAATTTCCTACGAAGAAAAAAAATAGTGAAATTAGTTCAGTACCATTAGTATTTGAAATGATAATCTCAAAGAAGAATGCACGAATGATGGAGTAAAGCATCAGCGACACTCTTAATGAGTTATCATTGAAACAATATATTGACACAACATACCTGTTTTATTTGCCAATGCCAATGCCACAATTAGCAACACAATTATTGGCAATATCAGCAATAATAGCACAATTAGCAGCAGCAGTACCAGCAGCAACACCACAAGCAGCAATAAAAATATTAGCAATAATACCACAATTAGCAGCAATAGCAGCAGCACAAGCAGCAATAGGAATACCACCACAATTAATAGAATTAAGAATACCATCAGTAAAACAATTAACAGGAGTACCAGCACCAGCAGCAGCAACACAATTATTAAAACAATGATCTTGACGTTTGTGGCGCAGTATTTGATGAAAGCTATTACCATCGGTACCTTCAACGGCATTCGCTTTTGTCATGGAAATTGTTGCCATCAACACCAAGACAGCAACCAAATAAATCATTCGGATGGCTTTCTGCATTGCCTTGATGAGAGAGTAGCAGATGAATATGAATCAGTGTGTAAATGATATATTTCTACAGTCGTACTTCGACTTTATATATATCTTGATCACTCACGGACAAAGAGTCTAGAGAGAAAAATCTCTCAAAAATCGATCTACTCACTGCTATAGAGTGCACAAAGAATAGGAGCGCTTTTCTTCTCTCTCTGTCATTTTGGTGAAGGTTGCCGTGTTGATCCATGAAAAATACTAATACCCACCGTTCGTTATTGTTGTGCGCCATTCGCTGAAAGACGTCTTGTTGGTACATGAGCGGTTATTCGTTTCAAAGGATCAAAGCAGAACTCGATATAGTAAACAGTTAAAATTAGAGTGCTGGAACTTGCACAGTATTTAAACCCAGGAGAACGAATCCGACAATCGGATCCGATCCTAATCCTATTAGAACTGCCATGTATCGATGAAAACCGATGGAGGTCCGGGTTGTGGACCGACAAACGGATCCCTAGTGTTGGATTTGATCGGATTCTACTATAGGATCGTATGAGATCCGATCGGATCCATTCACCTGCACTGAAAACAAAAAAGGTGCTCGCCGAAACCTTTTCGATTTCGTGAAAGTTTAACATATTCCAAAAGTATTCGTACACCAATGCGAAACCCTTTAGAAGGTTTCGTAACGTGCACGGTTTTCCAAAAAACCATTTAAATTCAAAAAAATTCACATAAGGTTTCGTGTAGAACCAGCGAAACCATTAAAACTCAAAAAAGGTTTTTCAAAGAACCCGAAAAGGTGTTTGAGTGGGAAAAGGTTTCGTATTGATCTCTAACAAAAAAAATTGAAAGATGAAATTGGTTTCGCACAAAACTCGATAAGGTTTAAGTGCTAGGTATGGTTTCGTATAAAACAGAAATACAGAACTTGAGCAAAACGAAGGTTTCGCACAAAATATAATTTGGGTTTTGAACTTTGCAAGGGTTTCGTATGCTACCGACAACAAAAGTTCTGGAGACTGAAGGTTTCGTATGGCACACACTATAACATCTCGGCCTGAAAAAAGGTTTCGTATAGATTCCCTCAAGGTTCAATAATTTAAATGGTTTCGTACAAGACTCTTACTAATATCGTGTGAAATCGTAACTGGTTTCGTAAAAAGCAGTCTCAAAGAAATGTTGTTTTTGGAAACACCCGATATTATACTTGACAGAAGCGACCTCTTCTTGTTGTCATATCTTGTTTGTGTGATTTAAAACGAATCAGATAATCGACCGATGTTATTATATAGTCAATCTATTCTGTTTGATTCTCATTTAAAAATCTATTTGATGAATCATCATCTTCTGATTGTGCGTATTGTTTGATATTTTCTATCGAGATTATCACCATCCATCAAGTAAACGAGCAAACTGTTAATATTTGTCTCTCTTGGAGAAAAATTCTCTTCAAACGTAGATAAAAACTCTAATTTTTAATTACATTGTCTTCGATTTAGTTTTCACATATTATCTAGAGACCACGGTAAAGCGTGTTTCATTTCAATTTCGACCGTTCCGACAAAAACAAACTAGTGAATCCATAATAACTGTCATTCGATATATAAAGGTATCAAAACGATTACAAGTTTAAATAATATTATAATGAATCCTCGAGAATGGGATTGTTCTCAAGTGATTCAATGGTTATCTTCCTTGAATAAAAATCAGCACATTCTTGATCTCTTCGAATGCTTGTTATAATTGCTCGCTATGCGACCCACCCAAATCATACCATGTTTTTCGCAAACTAGTGTTTCGACATATACAGTATGTTCATAATGGACAACCATCAAACTTTAAAGTTCAATGTAAGCTTAGTCCGTTATGTGGAAGAGTATGTTCCACTTTTGCCGATTATAAAAGTTATATTTATAGAGAGCACAGAAGTCTTGTTAATGAGTATTCATCTAAACGAAGTACACATGAATCTGATATGAATGTTCACCAAGATCAAATGTGACTGTCAACAAGTGATGATGATACACAGGCGAAGTTTGACAACCCAACACATAACAGAGAAGATAAACCGATCATCAGAAAAGAAAATAGATCTAGACTTCTTCGAAAAGTTTCACATCGATTTTTTGTTCAATCTTCGAGAAGGTCATCATTCTTTACCACAAAATATAATCCACACAAATTACATCAGAATACATTGACTAGTATAGTTACCAATGATTCTATTTCATTGTCTAACATGAACGACCTTATTTCAAGTATATTGGAAAAAATAACGGATATAACAAGGAATGAACATCGATTTGTAAAACTCTGTAAAAAGTATTTTTCATATATGTATCACCTAAAGAAATAAAGCTAGAAAATGTTGATCAGATAGCATATTATATATATATACCCATACAATCCAGTATCCAACAAATCTGAAATAAACATGATTAAATTGCAATAGTATTGATACAGATCTTATGTTCAATGATCGTCATATGAATCACGTGCAAAACTGCATCCAGTTTTGGATCAAAATCCTGATGCATTTAGTCTCGATGAATCTATAACATCACGTTTAAAACGTTCACGACTCTTATGTGCTCATTATATTGACGATTCTTTATTTACATCATGAGTTTCACTTTTCTTCTTTTCTCAAAATAAAATAGAGCTAACTAAATTTCATCAGCACTTTGAGAAAAACGACGAGACTATCATTTAAAAAAATCACTCACAAGTATTTCAAGTCTGATTGAAGTGTCAATCATTATCTGAATTTGAATAAATCTTATTTTCTCATATTCTGAATGATGTAACGAATGATTATTCCAAGTCTTTCTTTGTACTTTTAGATTGATCTAGAAAACGGATTTTACAAGTGACTTAATACCTTATTATCAACCAAGAATATTCTTTTATGTTGGATATTGCAAAAGATGATTTGATGTGCAAGTTATTACTTTCATACAAACGAGTTCTTTCTCTACGTGTTTTAGTGGAGCAAGTGTGGATTCATTTTATTCTTCCATTTCAGTTTATTTAAAGAATGGTTACGGAATGAATTATTATTTCAAATCAAATTGATCCTTTTTTGTATCTGTAATGATCTACACAATAATTTACTGAGTAAGTTGTTATTTTCAAATGTCCCTTTTATTGTTTTTAGAATAGTAGAAACAAGAAATCTGTGGGTAAGCTTTTATTTTTCTATGAATTATTTCTATCCGTTTACATTTAGGATAAATCAAAGGAAACGTTGATCGGTAAAAAAAACTAATTTAGTATAAACTACTTCCATTTTCTTTTGGTTAGAAAGATGCGACATCAACTCGATTATTGGCTTTCAATCTTCTTTGTATTCTTTGACAGAATGATGAGAGTGAGTGCATAAAATAATGATAATGACATTTTCTTTCTAGGTTTATGAGGAGATATCTTAAATCTACAGAATCAATTTTGAAGATCGTACCATCGGAAATGAATTCAACAATGAATGGTTTACATTGACCCTGGATTTTAGTATTAAACCTGTTCTCAGGGTAGAAGGTAGTGTCGAATGAAACCGTTTGCAAATGGCGGATTGATTTGCAATAGTTGTCGATTGCGAAACCTTTATTAGGAACTTACGAAGTAGATTGATACGAAACCTTTAGTTCCATTCTAAAAATAGAGAGGTATACGAAACCATACTCCATGCATTTATCGCAGCAGTGTGGTGCAAAACCTTTAGCTAAACGAAACCAACAAGGGTTTCGATTTCGTTGCAAAGTGCGAAATCCTTTTTTAGTTTTGTAGAAAACCTTTTTTGTTTTCAGTGTACTATGAACAATCATAGCCTGAAGAAGAAATTCGAAATGCGTTGCTCTTATTATTGTACTTAGGGCATACCAAAAGTAGTGGCAGTGAGTCTTTTCCCCTCTATATTAGGGTTCCAGAAATTTTCTTTCTATACAGTCTGATAGAGAAAAAGAAATTCTATTTTTCTATGCTATTTGATCACTATTCGTATAATATCATAGTAATAAAATTTCGATAGAAACTGTTTTTGTTGACAACTAGCTGGTTGTTTGAGGTCATAAACCGTGGAATACTTTGGAATTTCATTTTGTCGTCATGCCATTTTATCGTCGCTTAACAGATTATATTGAAAGACCAAAATAGACCACAAGATGCAGCGTGAAAAGTTCTACAATTTAAAGATGGCCACTTACTGTATAGTTGTACTTTTTTGTTTTCTAAATGAGCAAAACTCTGAGCGACCAATTTTCCACGTTGCGAAAAGAGAACCTCTTTTTTAGTAGGAGCTGTATTCATCTTTGCTCTTTCACTTTGTGTTATAGTTGTTCTTTGTGAATTGTAGAGCTTTTCAAGCTGCATCTTGCAGTGTATTTTGTTTGTCTAATATATACACCAAGTAATGAGAAGATAAAATGGGAAAAAACGAATGCAGTTTCCACAAAAAAGAAGTTTTGATTCCGTAGCATCGAAATTTGGTTGCGCAGAATTTTGTTTATTTTTAAAATGAAAAAATAGAAATATAACATAAGTAATCTTTTATATATTGTAGAGCTCTTCACGCTGCATCTTGTGGTATATTTTAGTTTTTCGGTATGAAATATTTAGTGATAATAAAATAGAGTAGAAAATGCTCCACACGCAAGTATCTCAAACAACCAAGCTAGTTGTCAACAAAAACAGTTTCTATCGAAATTTTATTACTATGATATTATATGAATAGTGATCAAATAGCATAGAAAAATAGAGTTTCTTTTTCTCCATCAGACTGTATAGAAAGAAAATTTCTGGAACCCTAATATAGAGGAAAAAAGACCCACTGCCACTACTTTTGGTATGCCCTAAGTATATGTTATATTTCGAGGTTTTTATAGTAATTCTTTCTTTTTTTCTAATCACGGTCAAAACGTACATACAGCTGCTGATGTGTATAATTATGCGGAGATGTATGTATCACAAATACACAATGACTTAACATTGTTCGCATATAAAGACTCCAAATATATATCAGCATTAAGTAACTGAATAATTAAGTTCTTCCTAGGTTGAGCATCATGAAATTAACCTCTATGCTAATAATATCTGGAGAAAGCAACACTTTGATGAATCTGATTTTATAATCATACGTTATAGTTTCGTACAACATACCGATATAAAAAGATTGAGCATATACTGCAGCCAACCAATAAAATCAGTAGAATTGCTATAATGATTGCAGCACCATCACCTAAAATGTCAGAAACATACTACAAATGAGAATAAGATTTCTTTGTAATATTACTATTTGTTTTAAATTCTTAGAATATGTAGAAATTAGATCGCAGATAGATGATGTTATTTTGTAGAAGGCTTTTAGAAAGACATCGAAAATCGAGTATTCACTCATGCTCTACGAAAAAAATACAAAAGTTTTGAACTCGAAAAGACTCTATAAAAAATTCAGCAGTGATAGTACTTTAGATTTCGACCTCTATAATTTTAATAATAGTTGTTAATAAAGATTTGTTTACTTTGAGCTGTTTGCCACGAATAGAAATTCATGAATTTCCACTACACGAATCAAATTGCCTTTCATTTTATTAATGATATTTTTTCATCTTGCATCGTTTCAAGTAAAAACGAGATCCAAAGCATTTTACCTATGGCTTGGATACAAGATGTTTGAACTTTTGTTGTTCAAAATTTCCTTAAAAAGCAAACTTTCTTGTTGAAATTCTCAATCAGCCACTATTTAACCAGCAAAGTGAATATTACAAGCACTGTTCGGCAAGCACTGAGAATCTTGAGTAGAGTGATTGATTTAGTTAAAAAAATATGTTGCAGAGTGCCACACTAAATATAAATTTACTCTGCAATTTTTGGACTGATAATCATTGAAAGAATAAAAACCTAGGGTTACGGTCAAAGCTTGAAATGGTCGCTTTTTAATCACTTGATCGATGATATTCGAAAAAATTTCATTTCTATCCAACTGAATTACTGCGCAATCGAAATTCAGTTTGAAGTAAACTTTTAAGTATACTTCTTTTAGAATAAGAATGCAACATGATAGATTATTTACGACGTGAATCTTCATTCTAATCGCGAATTCGATTATCCTATAAACTTATTTTAATTTACGAAATTTGAATTTTAGTCAATCTATCTATCGAACAGAGGTGTGCGATCCACGGGTATAAACCCGCGAGGCCCGCGGGGCCACGTGGTACGGGGCCCGCGGGGAGGAAAATTTTCATAATTGTTCGGAGCTGGCGGGTACGGGTTTTATTTGACGTACGGGCGGACGAGGCGGGTTTCATTTAAATAAAAATATGCGGGTTGCGAGCGGGGCGGGTTTGGATATACACGGGTTCGGACGGGTGAAAAATTTTTTCGGGGTATGATGCAGGACCGTCGAAAATTATCGATAGATATCGTTATTCTGCATATACAATACAAATATATTTTGATTGGTTCATTATTTTTATCCTATCGATTGCAAGTTTATTTGTTCTTTGTTTGTTGTTTTATAGTCTGAATTAAATTTCAACTATTTATTTCTATTAACATCGGTAAAAACAAGTAGCGTGGATCAAAGTGATCCACTATATCCCTTGACTGTATCAAGTCTTGTGCCATTTAAATGCACTCTAAGAAAATAAAAAATGACTACTGAACCCTCCAAAAAGGTTTCGTATGTGCCTACAAGCTTCCAGTGAATGTAGCAGTTGATAACATAAGGGTACTACTATAGTATAGGGGTGGAAGATTGACTTTACTTTGTAGTTACGTAACTAAAGTAAAGTAACTACAATAGTTACTTCGTTACTTGTAAATAGTAACTACATATTTACGTAGTCACTTGTAAATAGTAACTACTTAGTTACGTAGTTACTTGTAACTAAGTAACTACTGTATTTACATAGTTACTTGTAACTACGTAACTACTTTATTCATATAGTCACTGCAGGACGGTAACTATCAAGCGGTAACCGTGGGTCCTCATCTGCTATACTATGGAGGTACCCTTGGGTTCTCATCTGCTATCCTATGGGCATATCCTTAGGTCCTCATCTACCATACTATAGGGGTACCCTTGGGTTCTGATCTGTTATACTATGGAGGTACCCTTGAGTCCTCATCTACTATACTATAGGGGTACCCTTGAGTCCTCAAGTGCTATACTATAGAGGTACTCTTGGGTCCTCATCTGCTATACTATAGACGTACCCTTGGATTCTCAACTGCTATACTGTAGGAGTACTCTTGGGTCCTAAACTTAGGGATCGCATCATATATTTATTCTACTAGTGGCTAAGTACGTATCGTAAGGTGCTGGTCGCTGCATCCGCTTTTGTATTAGTCGAGAAATGGCCCAATCAGATGGCCGCAAAATGTAACTCGCTTGTTTCATGGACAACCGTCGGAGACTCTATGAGGACTTTTGTAGAGCATCCTCGATAACCTCAAATTGGCCTGAGTAACCATATGCTCCATCTTTATCTTGATGGAGAAAAACCGCCTCGAAATCTGATTGGCTGAAAATGTAACTCGCTTATTTTATGGACAATCGTGGGAAATTCTATGAGGACTTTTGTAGAGCACCCTCGATAACCTCAAATTGGCCCGAGTAACCATGTGTTCCATCTTTACCTTGACGGAGAAAAATCGCCTCGAAATCTGATTGGCTGAAATTTTTTTGGAACAGCCAATCAGATTTCGAGGCGGTTTTTCTTCATCAAGGTATAGTGCCTGAGGACCTAAGGGTACCCCCATAGTATAGCAGTTGAGGATGTTGTTTTGACCTTTGACCCTGCGGACAAACCCACAAACACACCGACAACTTCGGGATTTAGACCCTGACCTACAGTCAAGGGAGTAAATTATTTACAATAAATTAAAAGATAAATAAAAAATTTCTTCGGGTTCACGGGTGCGGGGCGGGCCTCGTAAGAAAATTGACGGGGCGGACGGGACGAGAAAGAAATTCATCTAAACGGGGGCGGGCGGGACATGGTAGCGTCTGAACGGGGTACGGCCGGGGCGAGGTTTATTACAGCAAATTATCTACGGGAATCGGCGAGGCGGGTTGCTGAGACTTACGGGGCGGATCCCGCGGGGCGCCAAAATTCGGTGCCCCGCACACCTCTGCTATCGAATCAAAAGTTTATGTGAATTCGTCAGTATTTGCTTACTGTATATGGAAATTACCATTTGTTGAAAATTATCTTTTAAAACTAAACTATTGAGTGAATCATCTTAAAGAGTTAGTTCAACCACTATTATGTTTGAGTACGATAAATTCATAAAGAAACGTTTTTAACTGTCCAATCTCTTTTAGGTTCGGTTTTTATGCATGGAATGAAACCCAGTGGAGAACTTCAAAAGATCAAATATCTTTAGGCTTTCTATTTCGAGTTATAGGGATTTTACTGAAATTTAGCTTATGGTATGGTATGTAAGAAATACTTGAAGGATTTTATTTTGATCTGAGACTTTGCCTACAGAGAGATATCTTTATTGGTAAGATGTTTCAAAGATTTCAGCGCAAAAAGAAATGTTTCTTTTTTGTGATATTGAAGTCTCAAAGACGACTTATATATCATAAAAGATATTAGGATTTTCGGTTTCTTGGAAACTTGAATATCTAGAGTGAGAAAAGTTCTTCTGCACTGAAATTTTTAGAATATCATATCAATAAAGATACCTATCTTTCAGCAAAATCTGAGATTAAAATAAATTCCCTTTAATTTTCCTGTACGTTCCATATCATAAACTGGAATTTCAGTAAAACTTCCATAACTCGTGATAGAACGCCCAAAGACATACTATCTTTTGAAGTTTCGCATATCAAACTCAAACTCAAAAAAATATTTGACAGAAAAAGTGTTTCTTCGTCAGTGCTATTTGGTAGAGTAAACAAATCATCCTGATTTTTTATATATACAAAGTTTTACAGAACTAAACAACTATTTGACTACTATTTTATTTCCTTGATATGAGTGACGCAGTACTCTGCTGGCTGTCAACAGATACGGAATCTATAAAATTTCGTCGCGAAAACTCAGCTTGGGATGAATAGCTAGAAAAAAGTTTTTATGCTCGTTGGGAAAGTCAGTACAATCTCGTGGATCAGCTTATGTTGTTGAAATCGTCTAAAACGATATAAATGTTATTATGATTATATTCTACAAGAGAAAACTTACATAATCTTTGTGTATTATACTTTCTCGCATGGTAGTGAGAGAACTACATATAGTTATTTTTATTTTTTCGTCAACATCTGCTTAGACTACTCCTCAAATTTTTTTTCAGTTATAAAATTGGCACCTAAAAACTTTACTATATATTTAATACCATGTATGAAATAATAATAGATTGACCGAAACTCATCCAGATCAACCAAAGTTTCATTTTTTAACCAGAGATAATATAAATATTCTTGCAGTGAGTTTCGATAAATTTCACACGTGTTTCCATCACGAACAAAATCTATACAGTTTTGAAACCACGTATAATAGCATTTCAATTGACGCTCAGAGTCCTTAGTTTGAAGAGCAACTTTCTTGATACAGTCTTTATAATCATGGTCAATGAAATCCATGTAGATTTTGGCAGCATAGTACTGGTCGTTCATCGATATCTCTTCGTTAAGATTCGTCGAGAAATTGTTATTTGTCATAAACGGACTGATGCGGTAGAGCATTACACTTTTCCTATGATGTAATAAACAAACAAAATATTCGTGAAAAATAAACATATTTCTTTCTCTTAATAACGTATTTCAGTACATCCTATATAAAGTATCTTCTACAATGTTAATAACTCAATGAAATATTTAAGAGTGTATCATTATGTCTTGCTATTAGCTGAAAATGTGATAAATCTATACACTAGAATAATAGTTTATCTTTGCGTCTTATTCATATATACAAAGCGAAGTAATTTTGCGATCAAGTGTCTGAGAGAGCAAATGTTCTAGCGAGCAACTGATCGTTTCCTATTTTAGGTGGGATAATGGCATTTTGGCCATCAGAAAACTAGTACTCATGTTGTTCTTTTTTATACGTTATGATTCTATTTTGTGTAACACGATCTGAAAGAGAGTGTTCAAGTGTTTAATGGTAGAAATTTGGACCCACCCCTCCCCTCACAGACTGAGACCGTCAGGCCAATATAACACCGCAGATCATGATCGACAGGCTAAGAAAGTATCACAGATCGTGACGGACAGCATATTATAATCTATCACAGATCGAGATAGATAGCGTTTAGAGGCTATTATATGGCATGAGAAATACAGTTCGGAACCTGTCACATATGGTGACATGCGTCTTCGAGGACTATTAAAGGTTATGTATAAACTAAGTCTAGTTGAAATAACTTTGGAGTATTGCCTTATTGCAGCTCGATGCTTCAAAGTAAGGAATAATAGTCAAGTGTGCCCGAATGTATATCAAACACGGCTTTGAAGTAATTAGTAAGAATAGGTACATCGTGTTTCACATTTTTAATCTCGTCAGGGATTGCGCTAACAGCTTTTATCTGGGAATACTGTTTTAAAAAAATTAAAAAGTTTTGTCGGGAGGAAGATAACAAACAAGTACCAATACTTTCTTGTCTTTTCTCTTATATAGAAAATGATATTGCTAAAATTAAAATGCAGTTGTTTTTTGACGTAAAAACACAAGAGAGTGATTGAACTATTTTTTCATGTTTATGCAAAACACAAGAAAATCTGGGGGTTGAAAAGGTTAAATGATGCGAGTTACGTACGGTGGAAGTACGCTTATATCTGCGGTTAGACGGAAAGAGTAAGTAAGAGAAGATCTTAATAGAATGAAAAGCAATTGTCAGAGAAGAAACATGAATATTATCAATGATCCACTTATTGACTTGACTATTCTAGACACTTCTTTGATCTTTCTGACGACTTCTATCAGATTTTACAAGTTACAAATGAATTCCGAAGCAGTCAGAATCTACTTTTGTCGACCCTGGAGTATTTCTTTATTGTCATGGAAGAACAATTTTTTATCATCACAGTATATCTAAACGATATTTAAGTTTTGACAGTATTGCTGTGAATTGAAAGCTGTTGAAAGCAGTGATTTATTTATTAATCATATCACTACTTTCAACACTGGAATCAGTACTCTCATTTCCCAAAAAATAACTTACTATTCTTATCAGATAGATTTAATCGAACCCTATATTGACTTTTGCAAAGAAGAGTATGATAAAAAAAACTATTCGATAAAAAAGTCCTGTAGTTTTATAAAATTCTGCAGACTTCTTTTCTAGTCTAGACATTTATAACTTGTAGTTGACTAGTTGAATAAAAATAAGTCTGTGTGAAACTTACGTATCGAATGGACCGAGGCTTTTATTTAAAGGTGCCTTTTGAACATAGTTTGTGTGTATGTAGCCTTTTGTCTTACGTGGAAACAGGACTTGCTCTAAATAACGAATGTTCCAGCTAATATTTGCCCTCGCGTGCGAATGTTCATGTTTCAATGAAAGCGAGTGACCACCTTCGTGCGAGACAGGTCGTTTTTTAACAGATGCGACTATCATCGATGGAGCACTAGTTCTTTGATAATCACGAAATACGGTTCCAGATGTTAAATTAATAGAATATTTCGTAGATAAAGATCCAATCAACGAATAACTGCGGTCACCATCTAATCCAAACCCAACACGAATATCAGCACGCTGCCTCAGTGAGACTTCAATAAAATGAATATGAGTACACTTGAACCACTCAAAGTATATTCGACGAAATTTTAGTCTTTCTTCGTTGTTGCCATTCAAGAATGCAATTGTTACACGTTGCTTGGTCCAGGCCAAAGTAGGTTCGTAAACAAGATCGTTTATTCGATAATCGGTAGATATAATAGGTAAATGAATCATTATGACATAGAAAAAAGCGGGTAAGTTCATTGTTATAAATACTACAATACAAGAATAACGAGATATTCAATGAATTGTAGAATGACACCGGCGGTCAGAACGTAAAAAGGTTGTCTACATATCCGAAATATGAGACCGAATTCGAATTCTTTGTCTGCTAAAATTAAATTCCTGTAATATCTCTGCGTACGAATGAGAGTATGAGTTGTAGGTGTGAGATTAACAGATAAAATTAAGAGACTCCTAGATTGTCTCTGATGCTACTTATGGACCTATCATCGGTTGTAGGATATTCTCTTTCTTCTGAGGCTAAAAACAGTCACGAGGGAATCATCCCGAGATGTTCAATACCGATTATTTTTATTCATACATTGTTTAATAGAGAATATCTAGATAGTAAAAGGGTAAAAGGACTACAAATGGCAGCTTTTTCTTGAAAAGTTATGATCGCTTCACTGATTTTTCGACCTATACCTATGTGTTTAACGAAAAAATGAAGTTATTGAATTTTGTCTGGAATTCTATCCAGTGATAAATCGATGATCCTAAGAATATTCTGAAAGTTTCAACCAAAAAGAATGGTCCTATGCGAGATAATGAATTTTTTAACTGAATTCATTTTTTGTGACGTATCTGCAGCAAGTGCCTCTTTCTTTAAAAACTCAATACTTCAAGAAGGATCATTCCTTTTAGATGAAACTCTTTTCGATGAGATGTCAGGACTAAGGTCTTTACTTTTTCCATTTCGACAAATAGATGAAAATATCACTTCAATGGAAAACGTTTCACAAGGGACAGAAATATACAAAAATATAAGTACAAGGATATAAGTATGAGCAGATAATTCTTGAAGATATATTTCGAAGGATAAAGTGATATGAATATAGTTGCACGGCGTCAGATATATTAAGGAAGGATTTAAGTATACGAATAAAGATATAGACATAGTTACAAAGAACTAAGTATAATTATAGAGATTTAGGTACAGGAACAAGGGTTTAAGTATAGCATTAATGAGTTAGAGATGAAAACAAGCAACGCTCGAAGATTTGACTCACTTAACCCTCGAGTGCAAAAGTCAAAAGTTTTTTTTCTATGTGGCAATGTGAAAACAATTAACCTAACAACTTTATAAGAATAAGCAATTATAACTTCTTTGATTAAATCGTAACATTCGAAAAAAACCTACTCGACCTTTCTCGTGAAACTGTTTCGGATAAAATATATATTTTTCGAAGAGCCCAGTAAGCTGCTTATTACTGCATAAGGAATTGTAACATTTCTTCCGACTAATACCGGACAAAAATGATTTTAAAATCTGATTCATTATAAAAATCAACCAATCAGTTTTGCAAAAGAATGCTTAATACGAGTTATCCTCATTTAAAAGTCTTTTAAAGGGCTTTCATATATATTTATATGGTTTTTGAGCTTTCGCACTGGTATAAAGCCATAAACTATTTTTTTTATATGACCCTTCCTACAGTCAAGGAAATAGGGCATAGGTGTAAGTCAATAAGGTTAATGGTATATTTATATATAGGTCAGTATTAAACCTTTGGTATATAAACTTATTTTACATTTGGTCAAAGCGTTTGATACGGAACCTTGTGTTGCAGTTATTTGAAAGAGCTTTTATACAAAGTCTTTTTTGCGAAACTAAAAGAGCAACTTTTTGTTTCGTAAAAAATCTTCTCTTTTGGATATAGATCATTACAAGTCACTTTATTCTGGTAACATTTGAAAAGACAAACTATCACACCTATTTAATCGAATGTACAGGGTGTTGCAAAACCTTTACGTCCCCCTGGTTCGACCCTAAGGTCAAATGATTTCACTAAGTATTTTGTACCAGATTGAAGCCCGTAAAAAACTGCGTTTATTGGTACTAAATGGTAAAGATTATGGAGACCTTTTAATGTCGAACTTCCGAAATTTTCAGAAATTTGATGCTTTTTTTGGTGTAGAAAGGTAAAGTACCAGTAATTCAAAAATGAAATAAAACATTTTTCTTAGATATTTTTACATGATTCGATAGAGCTCGACGAGCTCTACAAAACTATACATTTCAACAATACATTGAGCCATCTTTTTTAGGTAAAAAGTTTAAAAACTGCTTGGAAAATCACGACAAATATTTGAAAACTTCACTTTTTTCATATGGAAGAGAAACATTCGATTTTTCAATGAAATTAAGTATTATTCATTATTTTTGTTGTCTAAGACATTTCGAAATGTGCTCATTCGATGCAATTTTTCACGCGGCATTGAATGAGCATATCCCAAAATGTCTGAGCTAACATAACTAATGAAAAAAACTAATTTTATTGAAAAAATTGGGTTTTTTTTCATATGAAAAAAAAATTGAATTTTTTGACATTTTTTGGATTTTTCCGAGCAGTATTTTGAATTTTTTATCACAAAAAAGATGGCTCAGTGTATTGTTGAAATGTATAGTTTTGTAGAGCTCGTCGAGCTCTATCGAATCATGTAAAAATATCTAAGAAAAATGTTTTATTTCATTTTTGAATTACTGGCACTTTACCTTTCTACACCAAAAAAAGCATCAAATTTCTGAAAATTTCGGAAGTTCGACATTAAAAGGTCTCCATAATCTTTACCATTTAGTACCAATAAACACAGTTTTTTACGGGCTTCAATTTGGTATAAAATACTTAGTGAAATCATTTGACCTTAGGGTCGAACCAGGGGGGCGTAAAGGTTTTGCAACACCCTGTAGTAAATATATAATTTATTCAACTCAGAAGTTACTAGAGCACTCATATTTTTATGCGAAAATTCATTGACAATATTCATTTGAATGCCAGTGAGTGATTATCTTTTTATAAACATACAAGAAGAAAGTAACTAGTAAGAACTACTAATCGGGAACATAAGTCTCTGAGGACGAGTATAGCGGAAAAAAGAGATGAACGGATGTTGAATGTTGATTTCGGTAACATTACTTGTGAAAATAGATGTTTATTACAATAACATGTCAGTTTCACACATCATACAACATATGGGGCTGGCCAGTCTGGCCGGAAGGTCCAGTTTCATTTTAATGTACAACTACCACTTATTATTAGAAACATGCGAATTTTTTACCAGTTATAGTATCAATAAAGAGCTAATGATCTACTATTGTTTTGATTATATTCCTTGTTCGAAACTGCAATAATTAAACATTATCATATAATGTTTTGTTAGAGTAAAATTTGGTGTTTGCTGATTAGATGAATTGCGTAGTAAAAAAGATTTAACTGTCGATAGCGCATCTGTGATGTCTGTATCTAACGATGATTGTTATTCTATCTAGGAATTATCGATACATTCATCACAGATGCGCTATCGACAGTTAAATCTTTTTTACTACGCAATTCATCTAATCAGCAAACACCAAATTTTACTCTAACAAAACATTATATGATAATGTTTAATTATTGTAGTTTCGAACAAGGAATATAATCAAAACAATAGTAGATCATTAGCTCTTTATTGATACTATAACTGGTAAAAAATTCGCATGTTTCTAATAATAAGTGGTAGTTGTACATTAAAATAAAACTGGACCTTCCGGCCAGACTGGCCAGCCCCATATATATGAACATCTTACTGCATATTCTTTTTAGTTTTACACTACCTCTCATTTGCATCGAGTTAATATCAAAACGACGTGTGCACATGCACGTTAATCTGTAGAGTTTTACCTTGTCTTGATTGTATCACACACACAATATACTCATACTCATGCTTGTCCTTGACCGATTACAAAAGAAAGATATCATGTAAGAAGAACAATAAAATAAAAGAGTGATACCACATAGGGACAATCTCACACACGAAGGACATTCAGTGAGAAGACTATTCTGTAAGAAAAGAGTTTGTTAAGAAGTAATACAATCCGCTGATGTTATCTATCACTTCAGGCGTTCTTCTATATGTTATGATTTTCGTGCTTCCATCACGTCAAATGAATTCAATGATATCACATATTCTTTCACTCTTTTATTACATCATTACTCTCCTAGATCTCTATATAATGCAGCATTAAACACCTATGTACAGCGATTGACTTATCACAATAAAGTATGTGTGTGTGCACACTAAATTAAAACGTGTCGCATGTGTCGCGTTTCACAACACATTGTACGACACATTAGAACGTGACACGAGCTCACTGCGACACATTCGACGTATTTTTCGGCATGTGTTTGTTTTTCTTTTTGCAGAAAATCGAATTATTAGTACTTTTTTTTATAGTTTAATTCGAATTAGTGATACTTATTCTTGTACCTGAAGATGATCAGATCGTAAGATCTAACCATCCAGAGATCATCAGGTCTTGATAGAATCTCTTGGAGACGATCCATTCTTTACCAGCTAGCGACCTTCCAAGATATTCTCGAATAGTAAATGGCCGCGAAATACTAAAAAAAAAGATGTACGAAAATGTATGAATTTAGTTCATCAAATCGGTTCAGTTATACGTATCTTCACACGCGCAACAAAACGGTGAATGAATGATCGACATATAGACTACGACACATTAATAGTGCGACACATTTTATTTTAGTGTGTATTGGAAACAATGATCTTTGTCTATCAACCAGTAGAAAGAAGAAGCAAGATTTCTCAAAGGATCAACTTCATATTAATGCGTTGCCTAATCATCTTTCCATATAACATGACAAACGATATTTTCTTTGTGAAATCTATGAAGTCGGTGACTGACAACTACAAGAACCACACTTGAACAATAAACAAAAGCACAGTTGAGACAGCACGAAGAAGAAAAAAATGATTTACATTTATCGCTTTTTTTAAACATTTGTTCTTTACCTCATATCCATCTACTGAAGTGAACAATGCGATAAGTTATAGAAATACAAAAAAAAGAGTTTATATTAGTTTATTATGAAAATGTAAGTTAACGACATCTTGCATTGTATAGAATATAAAAGCACATAAAAGAATTATAAGAGAGCGAGCAGATAAAATACAATCAATTGTTGATAATATTTACCAAAAAAATGAACGGCACATATATTTAGAGTACTATCACATGTAACATGTTATTTAAGTCAATTCCACGCACATATTTAGAATGTTAGCTAGCGATGTTTATATACTTCTGGAAAGTAAAAACTAGATATCGCATTTGACTTCTGTTGACACTCAAACAAGACTTAATGAGTAAAGTCACTATGCCATTCGATAGCTCTCGAAAATTTCTATCGAATAGAATATCAATACTTAGGGTGTACCAAAAGTTCTGGCTACGGACATAGTGGCTATGTTTCATCTCCATGATCCGAACTTTTGGCCAGCAACTCTCGTACCACAAAATGCAGCGTGAAGAGCTCTACAATTTATATAGGCCCACTTTCTTTATACCTTCACTTTTTTGTTCCCACCTAATACGCTTCCGTTAGAAAAGCAAAATATATCACAAGGTGCAGCGTGAAAAGCTCAACAAATCATACAGACCAATTTATTTTTATTGTATACATTTTGCCTCTGGAAAAAGGAACTTCTCGTCCGTATAGAACTTTTGTGGTATAAGAGTTGCTGGCCTAAAGCTTGGATCATGGAAATGAAACATCGCCACTATGTCCGTGGCCAGAACTTTTGGTACGCCCTAAGTATCTTTACGATTTGATTCATACAAGATTATTTTTGACAGTATGATCGCGCTTAGTGATCAAGATTTTTTGATAATTCTAAAAGTATCTTTCTCTATAGTCACTTATAGATTCTGAGAGAGCGCAAAATTCTCTATTACTCCGAATCTTTAACCTTTAAACAATCTTCAAATCCTGACTAGTAATTTCCATACAACGAGAAAATTTCAGCGGACGCGTACGTAAATTATTCATGTTTTTCTTTCCTGTTTTGTCAATTATTTTCGAAATTTTCAGTTCTTTTAGATATCTTGTTCCATTAGAAATATACTTTGCTAAACAGAACCACATAGGATTGTAATGAATTGCATTCTCTGCCAGATACCTCGATTGAAATTTAAAAAATCTTTTTCATTATAAATCATTTCTTCAAAGAAAGGAAACAAATTTCATGGTTGTTATTTGAATGTTTTTCCACTGTATCGAAGTTACCAGTCAAGATTCGAACGTTATATAAAAGCTAAAGATTCGAAGTAATAGAAAATTTCGCGCTCTATCACAATCTATAATTGTCTTTTGAAAAGCATGCTTTTAGAATGATCAAAAATCTTGACCAATAGCGAGGGAGCCTCTCCAAGTGTCATTCTCCATTTGGGCTCACATTTTGTGTATAGATAAGACTCATAGCGTAAATAAGAGTCTGAAGAGATTCGTCTCCAAAGCAGCAGTTGCACAATTCTAACCAAGCAAAATTCAGAACTTTAACTTACCGCTAATATGATGTATTAAAATTGTGTTTGTATTCTAGAATTCTATTTAAAATTCTGTTTGTAGAATTTAGATTCTTAGCAGAACTTAGAACAGTAATGATATAAAGAATGATAAGGCATAAAATTCTAAATTCTGCTGGTTAAGAATTTTGCAAGCCCTCAACATCAGAAAAACTCATTTTTAAATTTCGACTTGAAACTTTGTATAGTGGGAGGTCTCAATGAGAGTAGGTTAATGTGAAAGTTCCAGCATGGTTTAATCCTCCTGTTTGAAAATAGGAACACCAAAACTTCCTTCTGCAAGTAATATTAGTTTATTATAGCCGTATTTTATGATAAGAACAAGGAATAGTTCTGAAAGTTTTAAACCGAAATTCGAAAACGAGTTTTTCTAATGTCCCTGAGGTAGACTACAGCAGTAAGTTATCTCAATAAATTAAAAATGCAATATCTCAACAGCAACAGGCTTTGGGGACGAATCTCTTTGGGGCTCTTCTTTACGCTAAAAGTCCTGTCTATAGACAAAGTATGACCCCAAATGGAGGGTAACACTTTGGAAGGTTCCCTCATAAGTGCAATCGTTCTGATCAGAGACCGAAAACAAGTACGAGTTGAGTTAAGTCGAATTTGACTGGAAGGATTCTACCTTATAAAAACTTCTTCATAATTCTATCATTTTTTTCTTAACATTACCCATCATTATTGTAAGACGAACCGAGATGAGACAATGTCAATTCATTTTAATAAGTTGAACAACGCATTAAAATGGATAGACAACGACGAATTGACAAGGGTAGGTAAACTACAATGTATCATATATACTAGCTTTCATCGTATTCAGTGCATTATTGACTGTTCAAAAATTAATTAGAATGTAATGACTTGATTGATCAACAGCCTATGTAAACGACAGCTCCGCGATATGCAACAGATTTTGTAGTGTATTGTATTATTTCATTGTTTATCCCAAAAAGATGATCAAATATTTGATCATATTTAGAATATTGAAATCGGTGACATATGTTATCGATTACATCCTATAGGGCCGCTTCGAATAGTTTTGGAGCATTTATAGGAATGTACCAACACCAAACCTTTTGGTTTTGGGAATTTGGGCTTTGGTTCAGTCTTGGGTTTTCGATCAGTTTGGGATTTTGAAGGTTCGGATTTTGGGTTTGGGGGGTTTGGATTTCGGAAGTTTTGGGTTTTGGTATCGGGATTTGGGTTTTGGATCTTCTCTTGAATAAGGATATTAATTATTATTAGAGGTTGGACAGTTCAGTTCAGTTCGAAAGAACTGTTCAGTCCCTAATAACTATTTTATTATGAAAATAAGCAATTTTTATTAAATCTGGCAAGTGACTTCTTTTTAATGGAGATATATGAATCTGCGAGTCATTTATCAAAGTTGCCGGCAAAACACATAACCAATTTAGATAGCTCATCAACAAAATCTTAATCCAGTTTTAAAAAGTTTTGTTAATTTTATTCAATACATTATTCGATTGAAAAATTCGCGTGAAAGGTTTACCTAGCTGTTCAGTAGATCTAATTCTTTTCCAAGTAGTGCTATGTTAGTCATTACTTCTAACATAATGAAATCTTCTCGTTTTTAGTTATATAATACGAAATTTGATAAGCTAATCAAATTATTTTATCATAATAATTAATATCCTTATTCAAGAAAAGATCCAAAACCCAAAACTTCCGAAACCCAAAGCTCACCCCAAACCCCAAATCCAAAACCCAAAACCCAAAAGTTTTGGGTTTGGTTTTGGTGTTGGTACATCCCTAAGCATCTATAGGTAAAAAAAATCGATCTGTATTAGTGTCGAAGTTCTGCAAGAAAACGAGTCAGAATTATACGACACGATTATTCCGAGCTGTGAAACCGAACCGAAAACTTGTAGAAAAATGTTACTTCTGACAAAGAATCTCCGAAAATGGATAGAAAGCAAAAGCGGTACATCATATGGAGAAAGCGAAGGACTTTTTCGATCACTTCCAACCGTCTTTGAGCGACACAGATAGGTTTTTAATGAGAAGACACAGAAAAATACCTGAGATCTCCAAGTCTCAAATATTGCTTCGAAGAAATTGTTGTAATTTTCTGAAGCTGACCATTTCCTTTCCGTATGGTTCGAGGTGGGTTTTGCAACACTATGATATGAGTGAAGTGTGTGTCTGAATTTTCTCTTGTTCTTTACATTAGGAATGAACTTCTGAACATTCGATTTTGAATCGATACTTGGCGGCACGACTTGAGTGGAATGAGATGTTCTTTGGTTGCATGCCAAGTCGAGCTGAATCGAGTTGAACTTTTCTGACTAGTTTCGGTCTCTGATACTGACAACAATAATCTCGTAGGAATCAAGGCATAAAGATATTTCTATTCTATTCGATTAATTGTTTTTAACAAATAAAAAATTGATATTATCAAAAGCCATATTTCGAGTGAAAATTTCGAGAGCTACCAAATGGTATAGTTACTATTCTCATTAAGCCTTGCTCGAGTGTCAATAGAGGTCAGATAAGACATCTAGTTCTTGCTTTTTGAGGATATATACAGGGTGGCCCATAAGTAATAACCCGAAAGAAATTCAAATATCTCCGCCATATGACGGCCAAAATAACTGAAATTCTTACCAGTGATAGAGGCATACTTCAAATTTTTTTCACACAAGACAGATCAGCTAATTAAGAGGCTCCGAAAAATTTAACCAAAAATATTTTCATTATTATTGGATATTTGTTCTTACAAAATAGAATGATTAGCAATTTTCAAGATTTTACTTGTTTCACAGTAGAGGGAAGTTCAAAATGATTTCATCCTTTTCATTTTGTAAAACAGAAGACTAACTATAAAGCAAATATTTTTGACTAAATTTTCTGGAATCTGTTGCAAGTGAAAAGTTGTTATCGATGCCGATCTTCCTAGACTGCAACAGTAATTAGTCTATTTGTCTGGTGTGAAAAAATTTCTAAATATACTTCTACCACTGGTAAAAATTTCAGTTAGTTTGGTCGTCTTATGGCGAAGAGATTTGAGTTTCTTATCGAGGTATTCCTAGTGAGTTCAGGAAACGGCATCTTCATGTTTAAAACCATTTATATTGACGAAAATACGCGTTTTTCATACCGAAACGCTGATTGAAAGCAGAAAATGGCTTCCAAAATGGCGTTAAAATGTCTTTTTGCTTGTCCGATGCCAGATGCCTACATAAGACCTTTTGATGCCGTTTCGGAAGCCATTTTCTAGCTATTTTTCGCTTTGAAACAGCGTTTCGACGTGATAAACACGTATTTTCATCAATATAAATGATTTCGACACGAAAATGTTGTTTCGTGAACTCACAGGATTACTTATGGGCCACCCTTTTTATATGTTGAGAAATTTTTTATATCATCTTGTATTGAAAATGACTCTTTGACAAGAGGTGAAAAGCTTAACTAAATTTCACGAGATTAGATAAAAAACAGATCGACTAGTTTATTCTACAATTTGTTTTTCTCTACACTTGGAAATGAGAAAAGTTTCATTCATAATTAGTGCTATTGATTATGCTCTAGCTACTATTATTGTAGAGGATGGAAAAATTAAAGAAGGTAAGCAGACTACTCAATATCATCACATAATGAATAAAAAAAAAATCAGAAGGAGAAAACAATAGAACAAGAAAGAAAAAGATACAGAAAAACGTGACTACTATCGATTGCCGGCAGTTTTTATAGATACTGAAGCATGGTTCTCGTCAATTCTTCGTTCTCCTTGTCTTGATTCTTCCACAATTCAGGATTGTCGCAGTCATAATATTGATTCAAATTTTGTACATATATATTCAGTAAATTAGTGCTGAGAGTGTTGTAAGTGTTATAGGCTTCAGGATTGCTAATAAGTTTTTGTCTTATGGCACGTTCACATCGAATTATTTGAGAAATATTAAAGAAGATAAGGCTGGGATGAAGACCATCAAGACAATAATTTTTTGTATAGTTATATAGCTGCACGACGAAAAGATGTTCATCGGCGATATTTCTCAGCAGACCTCCATCACATTTGGGAAGGTCGGTAGTTGCAGGGTTGAATAATCTTAGACTGGCTAAACACTCAGTTGACATGTGACTTTGGTTATGTTTAATGAGTTCCTGGCAGTCAGACATAGCAAGTAAGGTTTCATGAACGTCTCGTCTATCGAACAGAGGACCTCTCTGCAAAGGACAGCACGTCCATAGAGTTTTAAGTAAATTATAATATTTACGATAGAATTTTCGTGAACTAAGTAAAAAATAAAATGGTTGAAGCATTTGGCGAATTCGACGCATGTCCGAAGTTACTGTTACTTTAGCTGTTTGGGGCTTTCTATCAAATGAATGATAACGTGGTAATGTTGTTAACAATGTATCGATAATTATTGGAAGAAGAATAATAACCATTATAATAAATAAAAGATAGCTACGTGACGTCATTGAATTGATTAATAAAAAGAAAATTATTCAAAGAGTACACGAATATGTTTAATGATGAGATTTGAATGATATGCACGAAGCAGATGATGCTTGCTTTATATATATCGATTATTTTATCCTTTCGCCGTTGACAAGAAACAGTACAGAAAGAAATAAGAATAGCCATCTACATACAGACAACTACTCGTTTCTGTCATAAGCTTGCTTTTTATGTGTTATTTTTCCTTTCTTCCTTTCATGATAAGACATTGAAGCCAACGGTTGACTCTACATCTAAATGTCAGAAAAGACACAGAACATGAAAAACAGACTTCCTCTTTCTCATAGTATTGACTAATACAAACTACAAACTAATGAGAAACTCTCAATGCCATGAACTCTTATCAAATGTGCAATGTGGTATGCTGATATATCGTAACACTTTCTCATACAATGTTGTTTTATCATTATTCTCTCGCTTTTCCTCACGTATATGTAAGCAACATCATGTCTTACTGATTAATGTAATATTTCTTTTATCTTCTTATGCAATGCATATTCTGTCTTTTATGAGTTTGCGTCAAAAGAAAACAACTAACGCTCGTCGTTAGGACTCGCTTGATCCTTGATTGAATGGTTTGGACTATATGAATGATAATTTTCTTAGGTGAAATAATTAATTTTAGTGTGAAATGTATTCTTATAAGCCTAGTGCCAATATATGTTGAATTTATAGTTAGTTTGGGCCATTATGATTTTGAAAGATAACAACACCATTGTTGTCAATTTCCTTATGAAATAAATTTTTTTACAATACTCTCGGAAATTCTCTCGTAGGCACCGTAATAGTTAAACAATAGCATTCATCTTATTTTGGGTAATCATGTAACAAAAATCGAGTTTTTAGTGAAAAGTTATAAAAAAGTTACACCATTAATTTTTGAGTTTTTCATAACTGAAAAAGTTGTTTGGAAAATAACATGATTCTCTTATGCACTGCTAACAGAATGAGATAGGTTGCTTGCAATTGACTGCATATATCGATGTTTATGCTCAACGACTGTATGTATGCGTCAATATGAATACATTTATACCATAATATAAAATAACAAAACTATTATAGCATCAATCAGAGTTGCACATTTGATAGACTTCATTTTAGTCAATTTTATGTATCGCTCCAAGGGATGGTTCAGTAAGCATTAAGAATTTGTGGTTTAGCAGAGAATATTTAGACTATTACCTTTGTAACTAGCTATATGACACAAATATATTTCATTTATAGATAAAGCAATTCACAAATGAGCACAACAAAATATTTATATCTAGTAAATTTTGTTTTACACTACAATAAAGAGAGAGAGAAAGCAATGGTGATACATACAATATAATAGTGCAAAAAGAATGGTGCTTGAATATATAGAACGTAATGTGAACACAAATAACGTTCGTCTACAGAGTCGCTCAGTTCTTTCTTGTAGAAATGTTGTTTCTGAACTACCATCAAGCTATTCATTTATAAAATTTAAGAAACCAAAGTCAGATTGAAGTTTCTCGACTTTAACTGCCTTTGATCAAACTTCATAAAAAGAAATGTTTTTCGTTAAAAAATTATTGTTCATTTAAAAAAGTGCGCTACAAAAATTTTTTAGAAAAATGACTTCAAATTTGGATTCCTTGCCTTTGATTACCCTTCGGTCAACTCCTATATATTTTTTTTTGTAAAAAAATGGTTCTTTGTGTAACAAAAATGATTCTCAAAATAATTTTAAAAAGCTAACACCTGATTCGGGTTCCTCGACCTCGATTACCCTTAGGTCAACCCTTCTAAGAAAAATCCCTTTTTTACCTTTACATAAGTCTTGGACCAATCAGTGAGGTGTGGACATACAAGTAATCAACCAAACAAGCAAATTATTTTGGCTAGACTCTTCTCTACGAGAAAGAGAATATCAAGACATATAGTTGTTTTTTCAAAAAAAATAATTGAGTTATAAGGATATCTGTAAACTACGCGAACACCTACGAACACCAACTTCGAACAGCTACAAACGTCAGTTCGAGTCGTGCAAGTCACAATTTTCCTACGAACAGCTACGAACACCTCTCAAACGTCGATGAAAATCTACGAACACCAGTTATTCGACGAAATCTACCTGCTAAAATGTAGTACTTGAGCAATTCAACTTGATTCTAAGTCATCGTCGGAAACGAACACGGACTAAGGGTTTATCCTGGGCTCCCTACCACGAAAAATCAAAAGCGCTTTAAATTGACTGAAACACATCTTATCTTATAGAGCTCGATAAGATATTCAACGTCCTCATCTCTATGCCGATCCTCCATTTACAAACTCCGAAATATATGAAGAAGAAATTCCAGAAGTAACGGTTGAGGAAGTTAGAATTTATACGAAATCTTAAAAAGAAAAAGTCGTGCGTTACCCATGGTATTTTACGCTATTTGTTCAATTTTCTCCCAGACTTCCATTAGTCTCTGTTATTAAAAATGTATAATCATTCGTTTTCTACCGCTATCCTTCCAATAGCATGGCGGGATACAAGAATGATTATACTGGCAAAAAAGATTCGATTTGCACTCCTGCTGAGACGCATCCCATTTCGCTACTTGATGTTTTCTTAAAAGATAATGAAAGATTATTCACTAACCGATTTCGACTGCAAACTAGAGTACTTCTCTTCGTTGAGCAAATATCATCGCTAATGGCGAATTCGTCGCCTATAGCTACTGTATTTGTTAATTTTGAAAGTGCGTTCAATCAGATGTGGATCGAGGGTTGTATTGTGAAGCTACGTAAAATAGGAATTCCAAGCTCATATATAAAATGGATTAGGTCGTGGTTTTATAGAAATAAAAGGAGCGCGATCTAGGTGGATAAGTATAAGGAGAGAGGAACCGTCAGGGGTCTGCGTTACACCGACACTTTTTATAACATTTCATTCGAATTTTGGCGATTTCCTCGAACTATACATTCAGGAGTGGCGCGACCGGGGGGGTGTCGGGGGTGTAACACCCCCCCAATCATTAAAAATTTTCGTTTTCTCCTACACGAAATCGATAATTTTATTGCGTTTAATTAGCAAAACTAATGTTACACCCCCCAAAAATTTGTAAAACTCGACCTTCTCTTTCAAAAAATTTCGCTACACCCCCCCCCACAATGTTGGTCGACTCGCGCCACCCCTGACTGTCTTTAATCAATCTGTTTGGAATATTATCTTAATTGAGTTTATATTTCATTTAATACTGGTTGTTAAAATTCGGAATGATACATAAATAAATAGTCTTAATCATTTCTAGTTGTTCTCTAGATAAACTTAGCTTTTTTTAAAATTTTAAGTAAAGAAATTCTATTTGAAAGAACTTCTTTTTCAAGAATATATTAATATATGATTGTAATTCATATTGAACAGAAATTAACAAAATAGTCGAAATTAAAAAAGACTTTTGCTTTATAATTTTCTACTTATTCCTATTAATAAAATAATAATTGGAATTTTAAATTCAATGTTCTTTATTAAGACACATAAATCAAAGCATCTTTTAAATATATAAAAATATCAATTTTTATTGAGAGAATATAAAATAAACTAATCCATAAAATATAATAGAAGAATATTCTCAATCAATTTAAACTGTAACAAGTTGTACACTCTATTGATTTCAAACAGTTTTATTATATTATAATAATGAGCTTAAATTGAATAATAGTCCCATTGCATTTATCAATAATATCTTTAATATATTGAATTAAAAATTGTAGAGTATATTATTTGTATATATCCTGATGATGTGAATTGTCACTCAATACATATATATTGATCTCCATCGAGAGCTATACGCAATGGACGACGCATGAGGGAGAATAGGGTATCACCCTTCTGTTCTGGATGATTTTCATAGTGTCAATTTTCTCCGATTTTGGAAAAGCATTGTAGACAAATTTCTTCAATTTTGAAGAACTTTATTAAATAATTTTCTCTAATTTCCAAGCATTGTAGTAGACAATCTTCTCAAAACTTGCATGATAATTATGTGATTTTGTCCGATGTTAGGGAAGCACACTAAGCAAAATTGTTCCATGTCGGAGAACTATAGCGGACAATTTAGTTCAGTTTTGGATAGCTACAGTTGACAATTTTCTCTGATTTCGGAGCGTTACAGTAGATAATCTTCTTCAATTTTAACGAACTATGGTAGATAATTTATCCTAAATTTGTTAAAAATCTAAGCCTGAGGAAATCTATTCTACTGATTTTTTTCGATTCTTGAGATTTAAGCGAGAAATGAGTGTTATAACTAGATGTGCCTTCCATCAAAAGTAATGTGATACGTGAATATTAATTGTAAGTGTATAAATGTTTCGTTTCTCGTGTCTACAATAATGCAAAACAGTCTGATTGGAAGATAACTAATGCAAGAAGAATATTCAATATTCTAAAGAGTTTAAATGATGTTTTAATGTTGGCGTGATTATCGGATCGGAGCGTTGCAACTTAACAGGCTTGTGCTTAGTAAAAATTGAACAAAGAATAAAATTTAAAAATAATCAGATTCGTTTTAGAACTCTTAGTATAGTAGTGCATGAAGTGTGTTCATAATAGTCCAAAGGATGTGGTAAACTCTGTTTCGAAAAGAAAGCGTTGACGTTAAAAAAAAGCTTATAGTCTTCCTCCCAATTCAAGCAGAGTGAGAGCTTTTTTCTTCGGTTTCGGCCTTTTCTATTGATGATTCGGACTTGTTAGAGTATCCTCCCTGCTCTAACATGTTCCCGCCGTCTCCGGTTATATGATTCATTTAAAAATGAATCTTTCATTACTTATCATAACTACGTATATTAGATAAAATAATATTCTTTTCGATATCTTCAAATGAAATATGGTCGTTCTATAAAGAGTTTTGTGTACATATGATAACTTCCTCATAGTTAACTCAATAAGGTTTCTTGCAGAGTATTGTAAATGTTTTGTCAATGTTCATATCATCTAATAAGATTCTCTCGTTTCGTTAATAGACGTGTCTCTGCTTTCTCAAAAACTTGTCAAAATATAAAATTATTTTAATTTGATCATTTTTAAAATAAAAGCAAGAATAAACTACATAACGCAATGATGAACAAGGAAGAAAAAGTTGATAATGACCTGTTTGCTCTCTATTTGAATGTGAATATGTATTACCTTAAACTAAACCTCCCACAGATGTTTTCTGACTGACACTTTGAAGTATTTAATGAAAAAAAAAGAATTTAAACGGATTTCTCATGTTTAAATAGAGATCAGTTTATTTAACATAATGTAATGGTAACAATTTCTGTTGATAAAGTTTTTTCTGTGTTACATTATCTATATTTAAAATAGTGTAAGAAATAGATATTATTTGTTGTGATCATTAGTAAATGACACAGATGTTAAATATGTATTCATAGACTGTATCCGATAGTCTAAATAATACACGTAATGTTTTTAAAAAAACCATAATGATTTTTCATAAAACACAGATTGAGTTAACACATAATGTGCTTCAGTTGATAAAAGTATTTTCCATAATAACTAAAATACTATTAATAAAAATAAATTTTGCATTTCACATTCTCGAATTTGAACGAGTGAAATTTTCCCTCTTTCTTATCTTAAATAGAAGAATCCTTCCATCTACAAATTATTAAATAAAATATAGTTTATCTAGTAATATAAAGTTCATATAATTCTGACGATTCGGCTCAATATTCATCAAATGTTCATTTGGAAAATGATTTTTCTATCAGTGAATACATATGTAAAACATTTCTTTTTCTTTTATGTATCTTATCAGTTGAATATATTGTTCTATAAGTTAGATAATCTAATATAGATCGTTATGTCAAATGAGAATATGCATCATTCAGATCTGTAATCCTGAATTTGAAAATATTTGCATATAAAAATATCAAGTGTTTCTATCTGTTCTATATCGATAAAAAAGAGATGTTTTTCCTATGTATATATTCTAAAAGATAGATCTTTCCAGTCAATTAGTTAAGGAATCTAATATGATAGAAAAAAACTTAATCCGAATGTTGTATCATGCACGTAAATAGATCTAATATTTAGAAAAATTTATTTAACAAGTCAACTATTTTGTAATATAAAAAATACACCAAAAAAAATTTTGTTTCTGTATGGATAGTTGACCAGCAGAGCCTGAAACGGGTTACTTTTTCCATAGCTTGAGCCTAGTGGCGGCGCCACGGGTGGGCTCAGACCCCCAACAATAATAACATAATATTCGAATGAATGTAAGAATTCCTATACTTTTTGCAGGAATTCTTACAAATGTTCAAATATTACGTGATCATGAGCCCACCCGAAACAAGGGTCCTGGCGCCGCCACTACTTGAGCCAGCCCGAAAATGCTCGAGGATTGTTTACACTCGCTTGATTCGATTCAAGTTTAGCTTAATCGAATCCGAATGGACCCAGCGTTTCTCTCTAAATCCTCAAGACCCGATACGAGCCCTAAGTATATTTCTTTTAGAAAATATTTTTCTCAAATTCTTTCAATAGTCATTAATTTTTTTCATGATCAAATAACTTGTTATATGAATGTATTTAATTAGATCGGATTGTCGAAATATAAATAAAATTCCTAGGAGATCAGTCGATTTGCTTGTTCAATTAGATAAATAAAGAAAAGATTTTGAAAGTTAATTGAACTCAATAATGATCATTGTTTTCAAATTCATTGCTCTTTGACGAAAGAGATTCTATTAAGGTAAACTCATGCAAAGTATATCAGATTTCTGGATAAAAGCTTTTTTTCTGGTTTTAATCATTTAGTCAGGTGGAATGCAATCGAAAATATTCTATATGAAAAGATAAAAAACTTTTGAAACCTGAACTTTGAAGATTCAGGTAATTCTTTATGAACAACTAGCCTTTTCCATATGGCCACATCTGTTGGATCTCTAAACTCTCGGTATAAAAATATATTTTCTCACATCGAGACTATTTTCTAGTAGGTTTTATCTCACTAGATGGTCAAAATCGATAAATAGGTTTATTTTTAAAAATGTCAGTGCAATCTATTGAATTACAATCTTACCAGAAAGTGTTAAGCTTCCTATGTTTTTATCTGTTAGCCAGATCTAAGCAATTAAATAAAGCATTACTTACAATTCTTATGATCAATGATGGGTTATTTTTGGCACATTTATATTCTCACACTAATTAACGTAGATAATCCACTATAAAACATTGTATCGACAAGAGATAGGATCAAATAAAGCGTTTACATTAGTTTAATATATTTAATATATTGTTCAACTTGAAATTGACATAGCTTTTCCTCTACAAAATATTTTTTTAATAATTTCTATTACTTATAACGTGCATACGGTTTGATAAAAAGTTCAAAAAGTGATAAAAATGTCGGGCTGGACGATTCATTTCGAGACCTGTTGACCAGATACATCTATTGGTATGTTAACAAATGAATGTAATAGAATCGAAGTTGTTGAATTCAGATCCATATTTGTGACATATTTATTCTATTGCTCTATCCAAATAAGCACGAAACGCAAAGTTGGTGTATTGAAACGTGGTTTCAATATGGAAAACATTGAGATGTGGTTAGAAAAATATTTCTAAACACGTCTGGATACGTTTTTTCTACAGAACGTGTTTAAACGCAATTAGAAAGATCATTAACCGCGTCTCAACATGCTTGCGAAAAACGTTTTAGGCGCTTATACGTATCTTGTTTACTAATTGTGTTTAAATCCGTTTGAAATATTTTTTCAAGGACGTTGGAACGCACTCATATCTTGAACGTACGTTTGTACTCGTTTAGTTTTTCTACATCGGATTGAATTTTACCTAAAAGTTGCTCCTCTAGAATAGTTAACTATGTCATCGAAATCATCCGTTTACATACATTTTATTCATCTAAACGTTCAATAGACTTAATAAGGAATGTCAAGATGATTTTAAAAGAGACAAAATGTTCAATAAAACATGCAGCAAATAATCAATATTTATCGAAAGTTTATATAAATAATAACAAGAGAATATTGGAATAATTTTCATCTATCGAATACCCTTTTAGAAAACTATACTAAATAATATTAATATATTTTCATCGTATGTTTTTACCAAATAGATTGCATAAATAATCATTTATTCATTATATCGTTCGATAAAATGAAAAAAAATTCTAATATTAATTATGTATAGTAAACGATAAAATAATTGAAAAAGATAAATGAAAAATCCTATTATCTGTTAAATATGTTAACCTGAAAAAAGTATATTGTATTGGAATAAAGTATTCAACCGATGAACTTCGCATGTCAAATATATATTATTTCTTGATGAAAAGAATATTCTCCTCGTCTTCTAGCTCAATAGTGTATATGAACGAATTTTCATCACTGGTTCATTTCTTTCAAATCTGATCGTCTTCAGTTAAGCTAAAATTCAATCAATTAGACATGGTAGACTAAGACAATCGAAAAATGTTTCACATCCTAATGAAGTGAAGAATCTGACGATGGAATCGAGCATATTTATCAAAATTTTTAGATTTTTTATCAAACATGTTTCATACGCGTTTTGAGGCAAAAACTATTTCCATAGTTATACATGAATATATCTTAGATGTTTATTTTATTAGAATTTTTAATCAAACTGATCTTTTGATTTGTTTCTTGGTATATATAGAGTCTATGGTCTTTTTTATTTAAAATTGAATTCTAAATTTAAAAAAACCACAGCAACGCCTTCTGAATCAGACGTTTCGCGCTTGTTACTACGCAGTCTTACTTAAAACCCTTAGTCCCGCATATTTCCGCAAAGTCCCGCCTTAGCCCCTTGACAAAAACCTTAGTCCCGCCTTAGTCCCCTGTACAGGCGGGGCTAAAACCTAAAATCTCCCAAAAATCAAGCTTACCCTCACCCACACTCGCTCACCCGCACCCTCACCCACACTCGCTCACCCGCACCCTCACTCACTCTCCTCACCCTCAGTCAATCCTGCCCTCACCCTCAGTCACCCCCTTCACCCTCACCCTCCCCCCTAGACTCACATTTCAATTTGAAATCAAGTATTATTTGTATTTGATAAATTCAGACTGAAATTAAATAGCCCATAGTATGTATATATAGCATCATTTTTCCGATACTAAATCATGTAGAATGATCCTGCTTTTTCGAATAAACTAGTAGAGAAAAAAAGATTTATCCTATTACTCTATATACGAAATATAAATTAAAATATTCTTTCCTTATTTGATCTCGACACTATCGGGTGGTCCAGAATAAATGGCGGTCTCAGTATCTTGCCAATA
>JAJEKB010020908.1:394928-409639 GCA_022393335.1 Macrotrachela quadricornifera
TAAGCAAAAAAAGTACCACTGCCACTACTTTTGGTATGCCCTAAGTAATTATCATTTTCTATAGGTTATACAAGAAGTTCTTGACCAATCCCAAGAAGAAAGTTCGTATCGCACATCACTCACTATTGCTCATCGTTTATCAACCATTCGTTCATGTGATCTCATTTGTGTAATTAATGAAGGGCAAGTAGTGGAAAGCGGTACACACACTGAGTTGATCAATCGACGCGGAGCTTACCATGCAATGCTTGCTATAAATGTATCTGAACAATAATAATTAATCATATTTGGCACATAAAACTAATTCGTACATTACTTAGAAAGACATTTTAAGAAAATTAATTGCACATACAAAAATAAATTATAACTATTTGAAGTTGATCAAAAGTTCTGCCACATTAACCCATTCACCGCGATGGGGTCCACCGGTGGATCCCACTTTCCATTCCATATTTCAATCTCTAAATACGTTTTATTAAAAAAGCAACATATACCATAAGATTCAACGTGAAAAGCTCTACAATTCCCATAGTAAAGCTTATTTTAATGGTGTCATTTTTGTTTTCAAAGAAAGTAAAACTGTGTGTAACTAGTTCTCAAAGTTGTGAAACGGTTATTTTTTCTGCACGAATGTGAAATTTTATTTTTCTTGTTGCATCTTTTTATCAGCTAATATTATTTCGTAAGAAAAAACAAAAGGTAGCACAAGATGCAGTGTGAAACGCTCTACAACCTACATTGTAAAGCTTATTTCGATTGTGCACCTTTTGTTTTCAAAAGAAGCAAAATTCTATGCGATCAATTTTTGCAACCTCAATAATTGGTCGCATAAAGTTTTGCTTTTTTTGACAGCAAAAGGTGTACAATCGAAATAGGCTTTACAATGTAGATTGTACAGCGTTTCACGCTGCATCGTGTGGTATATTTTGTTTTCTATTAAAACGAATTTATAGATGTTACTTTCTATGAAAATCGAATCGTGGTGAAAGGGTTAAGCTTGATATGTGGTACTAAAATGTCGTTGCCACTACTTTTGGATACCCCTAGGTATAGCGGCCTTTTGCCGGTAAAAACGGACAATCAGTAGCGGAACCATTATGGTTTACACATTTAGTTCTAGATTTCATCAGTCCACTCTTTTCACTTTGTCAGGCAGCAAATGCATACTACACTCAATCATCATAAGAGTGAATGGCAACGAATGACAGACGCAGAGAGTACTTCTGTTACTGCGCGCAGAAGATATGGAAAAAAATGAGTATTTCTCAAACTATGGATCTTACGATAGATTCATAAATATATAGGCTCTTTCCTACATAGA
The DNA here is from genome assembly GCA_022393335.1 of Macrotrachela quadricornifera. NCBI lineage: Eukaryota > Metazoa > Rotifera > Eurotatoria > Philodinida > Philodinidae > Macrotrachela > Macrotrachela quadricornifera. Next base: position 396,250 of record JAJEKB010020908.1, read on the forward strand.
GATAAAAGCATCGACTCACATGAAAATCTTAGGAAAAATAAAAGTTTGAATGATAAATACGTATTGAAAGACGAGAAGGAACAAAGAACGGAAACCCAGTATGTATCCATATGTACGTATGTGTTGGTGAGTTAAGAAAAGATCCCATTTCAATATTTACGTGCAAAGGAAATCAGCCCACACAGTGCGTAGACTAACTTTTTATCGTTTCAGACACGATCATATTTCATTCGCATATGGTAAATTCGAAAGGAGCTTGCATAATGAGTTGGATCTTCACAAGGTCGATCTTTTGTTCTATTGAGACACTCCCTACTAAAATTCCATGTATGAAGATGAAATCTCGTGATCCTCTGCGAAGCTCTTCGAATGATGTCAGAGGAAAATACGATAGGCATCATTCTTTCTATCCATTGTCAGTCGATTGTTATTCACCAGTGTGACTCCAATAGCCTCCAAACGTAGATTTATCTGAACCATAAAACCATCGACCATAACGTTGTCATCGATCGAACAACCTGATCTTGTAATGATTGCCGTCATAAATGACGAATAAACCAGAACTCTGGTGGTTCAGAAGGCAAGTGTTGCGATGATCGGTCAGAAAGGGTTAATGCGCACTAAAGAGGTTAGAGAAACACTAGGATCGTCGCTGAATAATGAAAATCAACGAAAGAAATTTCAGATCAAATCACACACTAATCAGGTTCGAATAACCAATGTATCAGTCATGAATTTGTGAGCAGGCTACAGAGAGACACACTGACAGACGACCAGACACACTAACCGATCGACGGGTAGACTGACCGACAGAGAGACGAGCACCGAATAGCTCTCTTTACCATCGTACAGACCCTAGACTGAAGTCTAGAGAATATTAGGCTATTCGATGGTCCGATAAATAGGTCATAGATCATTGGTTTTCGGTGTTTCTTGTATCATACACTCGAAAACATTGCGAAAGCACACGTTTTCAATTCATTCGTGAGATCATTTTACAGCTTCAGGTCGAAAAACAGCAGAAAGTTACGCTAGATTTTCAGTTTCGTGATGAAAACTTTTATATACGGGATTAAATATTTTTTAAAAAGAAACACACCAAAAGATGCGTCGCGAGCTGGGCTACAGCATATCCAAAATTCAGCCTGGGATCTGAAAATTTAGTATTTCATTCAGCATAAATACTCATTTTTTTCGACCAAATTTTCGCAATTTTTACTTCCAAACTTGATTGTTTCGTCAAAGTTTTTCAGATAAAGTTTGATCTGAAAACTTTTTCGAGTACTCGATCTTGTAGAGGAAGCATTTCTCTATCACCTAGAAGGTTCCACACCCCAATCGAACGAGAAACGAGGGAGAAAAACGCAAAATATGATCGACACCCGAAAAAAACGGTTTTTAAATAGAATCTGAGGAATGATCAAAATTAGAGTCAGCTTTTCTCTTTATCGGTGCATCGAAAAGGGCTGATATTCTGGGTTTCGTAGTAACTTTTCATGGGCTTTCAAATGCGCAAGTCTAATTCAAAATCTAAAAAATTTCTGCCGCCGACTTGGTCGGTATTCTCATGGACTCGCTCTTAATACAGAAGGGAAACAATTTGAATATTTGCGCTAAAACATTGTTCATTTTTTAAAGAATATAAACAAAGTATTGATTGTAGCATGTCGATATCTTTCTCTTTTTATCTCAATAAAGAATCATGACATGTATTTCACAATACAGAGAAGGACTAAGAGTAAATGTGTCTTTTTTCTTGATAGACAACTTTTCTTTATCATACACTATTTTTCTCTTATTTGTAAAAAAAAGTAAACTTTTCTTTGATGAAGTCCTTAGTAATACTTAACAAAGAGTTTCTCTGAGCATGTCTCTATCATTGACAAAAATATCGGCTTATTTGCTTGAGCTATAAAGGAAATATTCATTTTTTTTTTAGTTAAGTGACTTTTGCACTCCTCTATATGTAACTATCCCGTAATATTTTTAAGTGAGTTCTACGAATCCAAATGCTCAGACTTTATACAAAACACTATACACCATGGTCATCCGCTAACAGATGTTAGTAGATCGAACCAAACATTTTCTAAGGGAACCCATACATACTAAAACACGAATAATTCTATTATACTCTTGAGTATAGTGCGAATCTTAATCTCGAAAGTGATTCTGTTTTTGCGTGTCTGTCTGCAGATATAGCTCGGTTCACTGTGTCAGCAGTAATAAATTCTTTGGGACAGCCCTTATATCCTCCATTACTATATATTGGGGTACCCTTGGGTTCAGAAGCGTTGTACATAAAAGGTATCCTCAAATCCCACCATGCTATCACTTGACTCCAACAAGGAACCTAAACCCGGAAATGACCGTCTTTCGTCTGCAAGACTAGTAGTTCGAGTCTACAATCAAAGGACCTAGTGGATCGGCTAGGTCCATGCTACTTGCAGTGAATGGTTTCTGGAATTTATTACATCTGAATATTTGTTGTTTATACTAAAATAATTTACGCTCTAGAATCGAATAGCACAAACGAAGGTTTACAAGAGTCAGTCTAATGTACCTTTACGCATATATAACAAACTGTGTACTTCATGTTGTTATGGCGACAGGTTTTCCGTATCGTTTTGTCTTTGCAGTTTTCTAGTTCTTAGTATTTGCTAATTACTCTAAAAAAATTGGCTTTGGGTCTGAATAAAATAGTGAAGAACAAATGTTCATACCATTTTCTCTGAGGTGTATTTTTGCCTTTTTTTTTATGGTACGTAGCGTATGAAGGAAGTACAGGAAAAGTTTAACCAATCAGGCTGAAATTTTTAGGGATGACTATTATGACTATGGCAAATGTTTGCTGAAAGTTTCATGCGAATGTACCTTGAATTTTCAAATCGGCCGAAATATTCCTAAAACGTCCCCCGTCCTTTTTGGATATTAATATTGAAATGGAATTAGTACAAATGCCAGAAATAAAGTATTATTGGAGCAAAAGCAAGTTGTTTGAATTGTAAGTCATTCAAAATACGATGTTGAGAGATAGATTTGAATTATTTATAAAATTCTCTCGTTTTTCAAACAAACAAAAAAGAGCATGCAGACTAAGACAGGTTATTCAAATTGAAACCACTTTTAGATTTATTCAGAGCTAGACTCAAGTCAATTTACATTCCAAACTCAGTCATTTATATTGACGAATATATGAGCTGGCGGCTACTAATGGATACACTCGGAATTTTATGGTGTACACTGGCAAGCAAAATCTAATGGCTGATTTTGGGCACGCTCAAACTATCATAATCGATTTGGCAGATGATCTTTTTGGATGTCATCGAACTATGGTACTTGATAACTTCTTTACAAGTATGGCTTTAGCAAAAAGTTTGTTGCCGAATGATACCTATCTTATTGGAACATTGAAAAGTAATCGGGCTGGATCGGAACATAAGTGGTTCAAAAAAAGCTTAAGCGTGGTGAAGTTTATGGATTCCACAGCAACAGTGGTACAAAACTAATCAAGTGGAAAGATAAATGAGATGTTTTGATGATATCTACAGAGCCATCTCATTCGGCCACTTTAGTGAAGACCGGAAAAATCAATAACAATAAAGAAAAACAAGGTATAAACTTATCAGATCAATTATCGGTATACTATACATGTCTTAAACGGTCTAAAAAGTGGTATCAAAAAGTGACATTTGAAATGATTTTTGAGATGTCGATAGTGAACGCTTATTTGATTTACAAGGGAAATTGTGGCACAAGCTGTATGACAATGCTACAGTTTAATAAAAATCTTGTGCGATCTTTACTTCTTGGTATACAATACGAAAATCTAAAACCTGGTCCGAGAGAACGTTCAACAAGTCAAATAAAACGCAAGCTGGCGGATCACAAGCTTAAAGAAATGGAAAGATCTGATCGCGACGTTCGAAGACGTTGTGTTGACTGTTACGCGAAAAACAGGGAATAATAATTAACAGAAGCGTGTCATGCAATAACAAAACAAATAAAACTTTCTGTCCTGATTGTAACAAACTTTTTTGTCTTGATTGTTTTAACGAGAAGCATCACGCTATGTAATAAATAATTTAAAAATATGCAACGGCAGAACAAATCACAGCTTACGTGTAGCTTCCCGCCTAAGAATAAATGAAAGAAAAATATTTCTCTATTACATTTCGTGTTAAAATATAGTGGATCCACCGGTGGATCCCATCACGGTGATAGGGTTAGTCTATTATATATAGAGAGAAAGTATGAAATGTGCTGCATCTTGTGGTATATTTACTTTAAAAACAGATTCAATTCAAAGCATAAGGTTCTTAGAAAATGTTACCAACTTTTAAACTTTAAAGAGCTCTCCTCGCCGATCATTTTGCTTAAAAGACTTGTTCAATTTGATCGATAATTGACAATGTTAGCATCACAATCTCCTTAAAAGTCACTACACGAGAACCACTCCCAAATCCCAATACAGACACTCACTTAAAATTTTCTTTTGAACTCAAAATTATCTCATTTTGTAGAGCAAATTTTCTTAGGCATATAGTCAAATCTTTCGACCAAAAGGATAAATTTTTGTATGAAATACGATAATTCTTCTAAAAGCATCGAAAAAAGCTTTTTATCAACATAGACAATTTTTCATTAGAAATGCTTTCACGATATCTCCTTAGGCTATGTTGTGAAAAATTAATCACTAAAATTTCTACTATAGTCCTGGTTCACACATATATTAGAGTCAAAAGTAACCTATCTTCGCAATATGCTTTCTCCAGATCAGTGTGATGGAACTTCTTTAATTTTTTTCTCTCAAAGACTACTAGTTTAGTGCTATTTGACCATGCATTCCAAAGTTTGGGATCCTCAAGTTTGATCGAGTAAGCTTCATTACAAAAAGTACTATTTTTCTCTGTAGTATGGGATAAACGGCACTTCAGGTGATTTTGGTATAATTAGTAATCAAAGATTATTTGGTATGAAATTTTCAGCACTTATAGAAGGCAAAGTTAGTACTCACTTCTGAAAGTTTCAGCTTAGTTGATCAAACTTTCATTCTATTTCGATAGTGTACTAAATGGATATTTTTGTAGGCTTTAGTTATAGAAATAATGAACTATTTGATTTACTGAGTTTCAACAGAGTTTTGATATGATTCAATAGTCAAACTGTATACTATTCGATAGACAATTAAACGCTGAATAAAACTGTCTAATTTACTTGGAATTAAAATCAAAAAACGATTATGAAAAATTGAATATATTTTTCATTAAGCATCTGCATATACGAGTCACTGCATAGAACTTACAACTGATGTATTCAGTCGAATCTTTTAGATTTAGATGAGAATTATTCTAGCTTGTAGCACAATTCATTTTATGTATTCAGCCAAACTTTCAAGCAAAACAAATAGATTTTGACTGAGATATAATGACTCCATTAATACCATCCAAAATAACATCTCATCAATTTAATACATTTTTGGATAATTATTCATATGAGATGTTTTTACAATATCTCTTCATCAATATATGACAGACTTCGAAAAATTTTACCAGGCACACATTTTGAAATTAATAATACAAGTATCTTATTCACTAATGTCATTCTCAATCGACTTATTATTACTAACGTTGATCGTTTCTCGCAAAAAACGTCAGTAACATGAGTATTCTATGTGTTTGAAATACATAATAGTTACGGTTTTCGCTTGTTGGGGTGGTTGAATTACATATATATATAGTGCAACAACAAGTTCTAGTAAGTTCATGACCTCCGATTGTGTGATAATATAAAACGTGTAAAATGTCAAAAATGTCAAAAAATGAAAGTTGAACACTTTTGACCCAAACAATATATCAAGCATTTAACAGTGATAATATGACTCCTTCATGCAGGAAAGTAGTGTGAGTGAGAGAGATTGAGAAAGTTATAATCTAACGAATCATCAACGTCAAAGGTTGTTGTATTGTATGTAGTGATAATAAGCACCTATTGTGTAGTTTTACAATGGGTAATGATCTTGTCGTTGAGGGTAAACTGAGAAGTAATAATGACTCTTGTTACGCCTAACGAGCGAACATATTTAGGTGTTCAAACAGTTTCGATCCAATCTTTTGGTGGTAAATAGACTCTGATCAAGTATGAAAAACTCAAAAAGGATCCTTCCCCTCATATCTTTATTCCCGAGTTATGATCGTTTTACTCGATTTTTGGCTTACTACAAGATATTTCGATAAAGCTTCGAGGATACATTTTGGACCCCAAAACTTTTCTTATAAATAGGTCTCATCAGCACTAGATGTTCTACAAGTATCAGCCCGAGAAGATGTTTCCTTGATGAGATAAGAAATTTCCAAGACAGATCAGTTGTTTTTCGAATGATTGGTAAAATACAGGATTTTTTAAATTCGATTATCTGGAGAAGGAGACATTCATTCGGCCTGAACTTTGTAGAACAATCTAGTACCGATAAGGCCTGTCTATGAACAAAATTTCAGGTCGCAAATGTGTCACTAGAATTTTCTGAAGCTCCTTGCAGTAAGCCAAAAATTGAGTTAAACAATCATAACTCGGGAACAACGGCAAGAGGGGATTAATTCTTTTAAAGTTTTTCATACCTCATCGAGGTTTAGTTATCAACAAAATATGGGATCTAAACTGCTTAAACACCTAAATATGTTTCTTTGTAAAATGTGCTAGTCGGTTTCAGGTATCTAGCGAGACGGTTAATCCTTCAACTGCTATCTCTAGTTCACGTATGCTTGGTTTTCATGAAAAATGCACTAACCTATTTTTGGAAATAACAAAGACAGATTACAAGCTTTATTTATCGAAAAGATTAGCTTTGTTCAAGATATGCATTGCCATTATTTACAATGGTGAAAACTCTTTTAGAAGACAAAAGTTATACAAAACTTTTTAGGTTCTGATTCTCGTTTTTGATCAAGATGGTAAGGTACTTGGATCGATTCTTTATGTTACCAAATGTTCAATATATTGTTTAATGTCAAAAAATAAACTTCATATCTACTGATGTTCCAACTATTATTATGACAAAAGTACGTAGAATTCAATATCTTGTTGAAATAACGAACCGGTCCAATTGTGTGGAAGAGTGATGATTTAAAGTTTCCATGCCTATTCTGTGTGGATCAGATACGCTCAGGATAGGCTGCTATTGATGAGGCAGAAATTGGTCTCAGTTTATCCACAGTCAATGTTACCATGCCACAGAACTATCTACTTGTTGCTAGATAACTGTGAACACGAAACATGAACATTACCGACGAAATAAAAAACCCAAATACATGGTTAACACTTTGTTCGTGAAATAATAAGACACTTGAGCTGTGACCCTCATTTTCTAAGAGTGAATTAAAACAAACATGTGAGATGAGTTATGGAGCAGATCAATTCGTTATTCACCACATGAGTATCGAAATTCATCACATATCTTAAATCGAAAACCTAGATTATACTTCTAGCTTCATTATCGACTCTATTCTATGAAAACTATATTCTCTTTAATGTTTTCTTATTTCATCTTTGTTGTACAGGGCTGAAAAAAATATTTTTTAAGAGGGGTAGCACTATAATCCGAATAGGAGACATGATCAGTTTTATAGCAAATTAAAGCGTGTCAAAAATGAGAAACTTTACGCTTTTTTGGCATAAAAAACCAAGGCTTCAGTAAATCAACAATTGATTTGAGCATTTTCGTTTAATATTTTTACATGGTTCGATAAAGCTTGTCGAGCTCTACAAAACTATATATATTAAAAGAATTCCAAAACCATTTGGATAATGCTGAAAAATATTGAAAAACTCATTTTTTTCATTTGAGAGAAAAATGTTCGATTTTTTTAATAAAAATAGCTTCTTTTCATAATTTTCACTAATAGAGATGTTACAAAGTGTAATCACTAGACGTGGTTTTTCATACTGCATCCGGTGATTATATTTTGAAATATCTCTGTCAGTGAAAATTATGAAAAGATGAGTTTTTTCAACGCTTTTTAGCATTTTCCAAACGATTTTGGATGTTTTTTATCTTAGAAAATTGGCTTAAGATCTTTTTAATACATATAATTTCGTAGAGCTCGACAAGCTTTATCCAACCGTGTAGAAATATTAAACAAAAATGCTCAAACCCATTGTTGAGTTATTAAAGCCTTAGTTTTGTATGTTAAAAACTATAAAGTTTCTCATTTTCAACAGCAAAACTTTTGCTAACTCACTATAGGACTACCCCCTTTGCGAAATATTTTTTCCGACCCTGTACCTTTTATATAGAAATTTATTATGGTTAATATCAAATAAAAAACAGTGTGAGGATCTCCTTTTGAGGATATAACAGAGGGCTTCAACCTCCGTAATTGGCGTAGGCTGAAATACTATATATAAGGATTTTAGCCTGCTAATGTTCGAGAACTCTCACAATAAAATGCTTACCGTGTCTTGAGGATGTAAATGAGTGAAGAATAATGATGATGATAAAGATTTTATTGATGATAATCAATAAAATATAACAAACAATAATGACGAAATAATAACAAAGAAAACAATCACGACGAGACAAAATAGAAAAAACAAAAACAACAACTGAAATATATAAATATATATATATTTATATATATCGAAATATAACATAGAAAAAATAGAAAAAAAGACGCAATAATAGAAAGAAAATCGCATGATGATCAATATAATGATATAGATATTTATATCATAGGAAGAAAAAAGATATATATGTGGTCACTCGAACCACACATAGGACAGAAGAAAAGAAATAATATATATTTTTAAACTATACGTTGGCGTCATAGAATCACATCTATGGACGCTAACAAACAGTATCTTTATCAGATATCAGGAAAGTTTATCGAGTTCACATTTAAGAAAATAAAAAGAATATTCTCCATCTTTATATTCCTAAAAGTCTATTCAATTACAAACAAAAAAACACTCAAAAAAGTGTTCTATCTTTTATTCAAGTCACTTTTCAACGAGTTTACATTACGAAGTTTTCCCCTCGATTTCACAAATTACATTTTTGCGCACTCGAAAAGTGAGTACACTTTAGAGTTGGTCAGTCTATCCACCCATTTGTCCGTCCGTTTACGCGATAACTCTTCACAAAAACATTTGATTCAGCTGAAGTTTTGTGCACAAAATTGTCTCATCAATATCTCCGTTGACTTCGAAGATGAGATGGATCCGGCGAGAAATGGCTGAACTATCAAAAAAATTGTCATTATTGATCAGACCATTCCTTACAGAGATACACGGATTTTTTCAAAAAAAACATCTTTCTTCGAATTTTTCACAACATATAAAGGGTGTAAAATAAGTTTTGATTCGCCAATTGTTGGTGATAGTTTCAATGCTTTTTTTTGAAGTGGAGAACTGAAATTTTTATCACAATAATGTCTAAGGAAGATCTTTAATGTCCGAAAGTTTCAGCTCTTTATTACTAACTAATGATGAAATACATCACTGAGACTGAAATATATAGAAAAACACAAATTAATCTCTCATAAAAACTGAAAATAACTGAAAAAAAAAATTGTTAATGACAGTTTTAATAATTTTTCCTGAGATTGAGGGATGAGATTTTTATCACATCTATGTCTAATTAAGATCTTTTATTTCTGAAGGTTTCAGCTCTCTAGCTTTAAGCAATACAGAAATACATCCATAAATACATAAATTGTCTTATGTGTCTTTTGGCCTGTATTTTGACAGTGAAAACAATGCAAAACTCAAAAAAAAATTTGTATTTATCGATATAATTCTGTATTACTTAAAGCTAGAGAGCTGAAACTTTCAGAAATAAAAGATCTTAATTAAACATAGATGTGATAAAAATTTCAGTCCTCAATCTCAAGAAAAATTATTGAAACCGCCATTAACAATTTATTTTTCAGTTATTTTCAGTTTTTACGAGAAATTAATTTCTGTGTTTTTCTATATATTTCAGGCTCAGTGATGTATTTCATTATTAGTTAGTAATAAAGAGCTGAAACTTTCGGACATTAAAGATCTTCATTAGATATTATTGTGATAAAAATTTCAGTTCTCTACTTCAAAAAAAAGACCGAAACTATCACCAACAATTGGTGGGTCAAAACTTATTTTACACCCTTTATAAATCGACTCAGTTTTTAACGCTAATTTCGAATATGATATTAGCTTTGAACCAACTCGTTGTTTCCCATGTAAAATTTGCCTACATAGACTCGCAAAATTCAGAAACCTGTATCCTGAACCCAATGTAACTAGCGATTTTGAGGTGTTCTAGATGCAAGGTTTTGCCACTACTAAAAAGAGTAATCAAATGGAAAAAATCCGAACTTGATGACCATTAATATTGGTGGATTATTATAAAAATATCGATGCCTCTGTGTATCAAATATCTGTTATAGATCCATGAGGTTATTTATGACCATAATTTGCTGGATACAAGCCCAAAACCATTCTGAAGTAACTTCCCCTAATCATTTTCTAAGCTGCGTATGACTCTGAACTCGATTTCTTTGATTCCTAAAGATATTCAATCATTGTAGAGGTTGAGTTATGATCACTAGATAGGGATAACTACAGTATCGTCCATGCTAACTTCACTCCCAAGGTTTTTTATTTTTATAATTTAGTGGTAAAATATGTGTGTTGATGGAAACTATGTCATGCAGAAAAATAAGCCTAGGATATTATGCACCAGCTGAGAAAAATCCAAAATACTACAGTCTTCAAGTGTAATATTTTTTCGGATTTATGCAATTTTTGACTGCTAATACTTCTTTATCTGATAAATTCCTCACTTGAGTAGAACGAATTTAACTAAACTGATGACTGTCCAATTCATATATTCCAGAGCCCAAATGTCTAAGCCATTCACAAGATAAGATCAAATTGCTGATCATAGACTCTCGATGGCCAGTTTTCAGGAAGTTCCATCAAAATCAATTTCTCACAACGCTCTTTGCTTTTTGAAGCACCTATAACACTCGGATTTAAATCCGAGGTTTTCACATATTATACTGTTTTTTTACGATGAATTGACCGTTAAAAATTTAGGAACTATCACTTTATTCTGTAGAGTCTATTTATCGTCTCTTATTGTTTCACATGTTGGCACATTTTGTAATGGCATGTTCATGATATAGAGGTCTTTTTTTTACAAAAGCGACTGATAAAAAGCGTTCATTATTCGGAGCTGCAAGGTGTTCATATTGCAGAGTTCCATTTACAGCAAAAAACGACCTGAAAGGGAGGGGGCAACTAGCTCATGTGTTTAAATCAGAGGTGTTCATTAATAGAGGTTTTACTATAGTTGAAATTGTAGAAGAACGACCTCTTTAGATAATCTTTCACGGTTCTACGCGAAATAAAGGACGAATCCCCCCTCCTATATGCCGGTCCTCGTGCCTCGTCGTCGCGTTCGTCCGTTTGTTTTCATGAGGCCACACGAGCAAGCATTGTGCATCGTCCCACACTTGATCGGAGCTACTAAGCGTATTTGTTGCAAAAAAAAACGGAAGCATTATTTTCCTCTTATACTGTATTGAAGACATATTCATAGATAATCGATACGGTAAAAATAGATATATTCATAAATAGGAAAAGAGATTTTTTTCAAATCCCATTATTCAACTATGAAGTTGATTTATCACAATTGCGAGCTCTTTCATTTCTCTTTGAAAAGCTACTAGTCATGTTAAGATATTGACTGCAATTTTCATATCATCTTAAAATGCCTTTTTGTTCTCGTTTCAAACTAAATTTTATTCGCAGAGAAACAAAATAAATTACTGAAAAACAGTAATCGACTAATGAGTCATACGCATGTGCAATACTTACTAGAAACAATCTTAGATTTAATCGATTTTTAGTCATATGAGAGTAATAAAAGTATTTTTTGTCTCTTTCATTCTTTCGTTCGTTACGGATGGCTGATTTTATCTTTATCTTCGTTTAAATAGGGATATTTTTTATTAGAACTGAAAGGATCACTTCAATCATGGTGAGAACTTTTGTTGACAATAATCCCACTTTTTATTTTGCCCGAGAAACGTTAGTTTATTTAGAAAGTTACATAAGATTTCAGTGTATGTAGCATTAACACTTGCTTTTTACAAAAAGACAGTTTTTGACACTACATTTTTGTACTGTTAAACAATCTGAAAAAAAAGGAAACTTTCACAGAAAACATATTCTAAGCTTTTTGAAAAGTTCTCGGAGTCATGGGAACAATTTTGCCCACACTTTTCTGCAAAAATATGGAGATAATGTGGGTAACTTTTCTAAGGTAGAATATATATAAAATCATACTTTCACTTTGTTAGGTAATTTTCGGAGTAAATATGGTTAACTTTTATCAGATGAAAGATACATGAAATTATAGTTTCACTTTTCCAGATTGATGAGAAGCTAGTACAAAGAGGACGTAGTATGATAGATTTAGGCTAGCTTGAAATGTTTAACGGTGGGTTTATCTAGTTAAGGCTGGACGAAGGTGGTCGAAAACACGTATAAAAGCACCCTCATCCAGCTGCTTCCCTCTCCCACCACCCCTGAAGCTCATTATTAAAGATTCTAAGCTTTCTTAAACTCGTCGTGCTAGCTTTGCATCGGTTTTTTCCTGAAACTTTCGAGAACACTGAATGTATCTTATTTAAACTAGAATATATATGAAACTTTATCTTCAGTTTTCAGAGAGTGTCTTTTCTTCTATATACTAAAGTTTTTATATCGTTTTATTATGCCACTGCGATTTTTCTTATTTATCCTATCGACTTCTTTCTCATAAACATATAAGGGTGGAAGAAAAAAAAAGGAAGGCACACATTCAATGCAGAGGGAAAAGGGATGAATAGGCATGCACAAAACACGAGTATAGACGGGAAATCCCGAGTTCGGTCATTTCCGAATCCGAATGTGTTCGGGTTCTGTCTTCCCACTATCGGGAAGACTGAACACAAACACGATCGAACTCAGGAATCTGGAGCTCAATGGATGTCTAAAAATGACTTCACTTTGGAACAAAGTAACATCAAATTAAGTTAATGAAAGGTACCATCCTCATCGTTTTTTCGTTGCCGTTACATCATCATCATCGTCATCATCTTGATGTAAGAGTATTGCATTCTTTCTCCTTATCTTTATATTTCTGTATTCAAATCACTTCATTTCCCTCTGTTCATATAATGTACAGGGTGTTGCAAAACCTTTGTGCCCCCCTGATTCGACCTTAAGGTCAAATGATTTCACTAAGTATTTTATACCAAATTGAAGCCCGTAAAAAACTGCGTTTATTGGTACTAAATGGTAAAGGTTATGCAGGCCTTTTAATGTCGAACTTGCGAAATTTTCAGAAACTTTATGCTTTTTTTGG
>JAJEKB010020908.1:410039-422810 GCA_022393335.1 Macrotrachela quadricornifera
CTAATATGTCCTGTTTCCGTCGCTTACAGTTCGCGACCCTCCATTGTGAGTGATGACGAAAGACGAATATCTAATACCAGCTTAACTGCTAGTGTGCTGATGACCGCAAGGTCAAAACACCTATTGTTCAAACCGAATGAAAGCTCAAATATAGATTGCGCCAATCCTACTATCGATCAAATCGAAAAGCGTCGAGAAACAGCACATGAAAGAATGGCATTAAAACGAGCCCTCGATACAGCAGAAGAAATTTAAAAACAGCGAGCAGCAGCATGTGAAAGAATGGCATCAAAACGAGCTACTTCAACGACAAAAGAAGCGGAAAAGCGTCGAGCAGTGGCACGTGGAAGGATGGCATCAAAACGTGCTGCTTCGACATCAGAAGAAGTAGAGAAACGTCGAGCTGTGGCACGTGAAAGAATGGCATCTAAGCGAGCCTCAACTGCAACAGAAGAAATTGAAAAACAACGAGAAGCAGCACGTGAAAGAATGGCATCAAAACGAGCCTCGATTACAACAGAAGAAATCGAAAAACAGCGAGAAGCAGCACGTGAAAGAATGGCATCTAAACGAGTCTCGACTACAACAGAAGAAATCGAAAAACAGCGAGCAGCAGCACGTAAAAGAATGGCATCAAAACGAGCCTCGACTACAATAGAAGAAATCGAAAAACAGCGAGCAGCAGCACGTGAAAGAATGGCATCAAAACGAGCCTTGGTTGCTACAGAAGAAATTGAATATGGCCCATCATGGAATCACGAGAGCATAGTACCGAAACAAAAAAGGGTTGTGGCAGAAGTGACCACTAATCACCAATCGACTGCCGATTACTTAGCTACTGATCAGGTTGATAAAAATCTCAATAACCATATTGTGGCAGCAGAAGTACACAATCAAACGAATGTGAAACAAAAAAAAAATGATTGTCACGTTGAATGGCCTGAACCTATCTCAATTGAATGGAAGGTTCGATGCTTAAAAAATTTTAAGAAACAAATGTCAATGAGTTCTTTGGCTGAAGGTGTTTGTGATATATGTAATATACGTTGCTATAGACGCGACATTCATCGTGTACCCATCACTAAAATCCCATCTATTCAACTGTTGAAAGTGCATGATGATCTTCATTCTACAATTCTTAACACACAACAAAATCAAAAATTGCGTGAGAAACCCAATCAAAAACCGAAAGCCAATACTGTTCTGGGAGTTGCCCAGCGCAATAAAGATACAGGTGAGGATTTTGATCCTTCGATTCTTGAACTCACTATTTAGCTTATATTACAGACGCTGACGCTCAGCACCTATCAACAAAGACCTCATTCATTTATGAGAACGGCATCGTGTTTTACGAACGAGGCTTGCATCGCGAGCATGATACTGATTCACAGGAAGCTACGCGTTGCAATGTTTGCAATGAATGTTGGTCCTCCCTGAAAAAAGAAAAAATTCCAAAATATTCAGCTGCCAACAAGATGTGGATGGGAGATGTGCCTGAGGACCTGCAATGCCTCACTATTCCAGAAAAAAGACTTATATCTCTATATCGATACAACAATTGTATTGTGAAGTTACAATCGTCTTCTCATTCAATGGAAACTGCTCAGTCGGTTCTTAAAGGCAATTGCATAAGCTTTCCACAGAATGTTGTTAACATTGCTGAAGCTTTACCACTAACTCTAGATCAATTATGCGAATCTTTAAAAATAATTTTTATTGGACCTCGTCCACCAGAGAAGATTCATCTAAAACATTTTCACTGTGCGAAAGAAAAACGTTTTGAATGCACTTCAATGGCTAAAACGTAACAACACACTCTATCGGAATATAGTAATAAATCCATCTAATGTAGACCAATTGCCTGATGATGATATTCCTGAATGTTTGTGGGCAACTTTGCAAATCTCGACCAATATCGAAAATGCTGAAAGTGAAAGAACAAGTTATGTTCCAGACCTTTTGGAAGAAACCCAGAAACTAAATGTTACTACGATTGTACCTTTGGCTACGAGGTAGAAAAAATCTAAGTTCTTATTAAATTTTCGAGTTAATATTTACCTTGTAGTGCTGTACTGGATGTGAATGGCATCAGCGTTTCCAGTGAGGACGTTGCTAAGCATTTAACAGAAAGAATCAGAACAGGTGCAACCGATAAAAAACATGAAAGTGGAACAAAGGGAAAACATGGTGAAGACGTCGTGTACATGATTCCAAGGGGTAGCAAACCAGCTAATGAATATTTAAATCCGGAATTACTATTGGGTATGTTTCCTACACTTTTCCCATATGGTTATGGCGCTTTTGAAGATCACAGTCGACCAGTTAAAATCAATATGATTGAACATATACGTTATCTTCTATCTTTCGAGGATCATCGATTCGAAAAACATGATTCATTTCTTTTTATCGTCTTTAATATGCTACAACGTCGTACAGCATGTTTTCATGCTCAATTGATGACAACAAGATCATACTTCCAACAATCCGCACATTCACTTGAGACATTAAATTGTGATGATATAGCAACGGCTTTAGTCGATATTTCTAAACATGCCTACTCATCAGTTACTGATCAGCGAATTAATCTACTCATGAAACATATCAAAGCTGTTGGTGGTCGTGTTATGGGATCAGCTCATTCGCGATCGGCTCTTCGTACTAAAATTCACGTCCTCTGTTTCTATCTCGGCCTCCCTAGCATTTTTGTAACAATCAATCCAGCTGATATACACAGCCCAGTGGCACTTTATTTTTCAGGAATCAATTTAGATCTCGACATTGTTCTGCCACAAGATCTATGCACGGCATACAAACGAGCTCACATAGTCGCGACTCACCCAGTCGCTGCCGCAAAATTTTTTAACACTTTAATCAAGAGTATCCTAAAGTGTTTTATACTGGGCGGTGTACTTGGACCAACAAGTGCATACTTTGGCACCGTAGAAAGCCAAGGAAGAGAATCACTTCACTTGCATCTACTTATTTGGCTCAAACACGATTTTACTCCAGCACAATTGAAAGCGAAGATTCACAACACACAATTCCGAGAAAAATTGATCAAGTATATCGAGGATATTATTAAAGAGGATCTAGATCTATTTCGAGGTAATAATATAAAGCAGCCTAAATTTTTTGATTCAAAGATGAACATATACAAGAAGTCTTTCTATGATGAATTTTGAGTCTTTAACATAACGTGTAAATGACCTTTTCTCTGAAGCCATCAAAATGTACTCTTCGTTAATCTGAATATAATCTACGATGTTGACTTTAGTCTACTTTATATAAATAATTATTTAGATAATACTGACCAACAAATCGTAACTGCGGCAAATACTACTAGTATGTACATTTTTCTGTGTACTTTCATAGCTTTTCTTATTCATTAGGAGACTCTGCATCAAACATAGAGAAAATTAATCCCGCTTGTCTGACTACACCAAATCCTGGTTCTAAAGATTTTATGCAGATGTTTTATCAAGATGTGGTTCAACTTGTTGAGAAAATCAATGTTCACAAACATTCTTCTACCTGCTACAAATATTCCAAACAAAAGTCAGCTATTGCAAAGAAGTGTCGGATGCGCATGCCGCGAGCACTTGTCGCGACATCGAGTTTTGATCCATGTACAGGTGAAATCGTTATGCGACGATCGCATCCATGGATTAACAATTTTAATGAATGGTTGATAACTGCTTGTCGATCTAATATGGATATTAAGCTCATATGGAGTGGTAGTGATGCTAAGGCTCTCGTATACTATATTACAGATTATGTAACGAAGTGAAGTCTATCTTTTTATGATATGTTTGCATTAGCTCAACAAGGAATGAAGTCCATCGAACAGCGTCAAGCTGCAAATGTATCTGAGAATGCAATAGAGAAGTCACGAAAGCTAGTGTTGCGATGCTATAATATGATAGCATCACATCAAGAAGTTTCAGGTGTTCAGGTAGCATCATATTTAATGATCTATGGTGATCATTATACTACACATACGTTCAAAAATCTTTTTCTCATTGCCATCGAAAACTATCTGCAGATGGAACTTAACAATGAAAAATGTAGTAACCAATATTCAGATGTAGGAAGCTTCGATGGTAATATAATCTCGTTAATATTCACAGATATATTAATAATATAATTTTACAGACGTGTCGTATTCACTGTATGATGATGAACAACAAGGAGTGATGGAAGTAGAAGAACAGTTTTTATTGGAACCCACTAAGAACGGAAAGGAATATGTCTTGGTGAATACTCGTCTCGATTATCAGCATCGGTCAAATGATCTGGATAACACATGTTTATACGAATTCGTGAGTCAATATCATAAAAAGGTGATCGACCAATCGGATCGTCGCATCTTAAAGAATAATTGGGCACCCGAAGGGGAACGCTTGTCTACAAAAGGTACGAAGATGAATGAACGTCATACGTTTGAGCGTGCACATCCACAATCGTCATCACATATTATAATCAAACGTAGCATTCCAGTTGTTCCTGTCCTTCTCGGTCCACACATACCTCGCCACGATTGCGAAGAAACACGTGAACGCTATTGCCGTGCTTTACTAACTTTGTTCGTGCCGTGGCGAACAGTGCGAGATCTTTGTCATTTCGATCAGACATGGTCTGATGCATTCGAAGTTCGAAAGTCGATGATCTCTCCGAATGGACACAAAGTCATTCAAAATATACAACTCCTGCATGAATGTAGGAAGCAACGTGATGAACACTTGCTTCAAGTTATTGCTGAAGCTCAAATTGACGATAAAGTCGATCCCATCCTTCTTCCAAACTGTCTCATTGAACACGATCAGAGTGACGAAGATGATACTGAAGAATTTTTACAAATGCTCAGTTTCGTGGATGAAGCCACAATGAAGGCTAATTTAGAACCACTGAATACTCGTGAACAGCGTTATATAGATGAAGCACTTCACTCAATCGAAAACACAGATAGATTTACGCTACTTAGTAGTAAGTTTAAGTAACGTTCTATACGAAAGGTTATGTTCCGTTATAGGGCACAAGCACATATTAAACAGAGGTTGTGGTAGCAACGAGTATGATGAAAGTGCATTTATGGAATGTACTTCACATCACAACACAATGAGTAAACAATGGAAGCATGATATAGAAGCCAAAATAGATCTGGCAAGAACTTTGTTAATCACGGGCGGGGATCAGATACTTGAGTTGGATGATGAAACAGAAACTGAAGTCATCAATATTACAGAATCAGCTATTCAAATGAAAGATCAAGCTAACGGGGTACCATCTGTGACTGCCACTAGAATGGTGACATTAACTACACAATTGGACATTGTTAATGAATTTATTTTGAATGACCAACAAAAATTTGCTTTCATGATAATAATCGGTCATCTAAATGGTGACAATCGATTTCGTATAGGTATATCACACTACTTTTTGTAAATGACTTCAAATTCTATTTATAACAGATAACGATGATAACCAGTTACTTATGTGTATACCTGGATGTGGTGGAACAAGAAAGTCAGCTAATTCGGGCAATCACCAAGTATTTTGAAGTAACAAATCGGCTTAAAATGCTCCGCAAGTTGGCACCAACATCTGTTGCAGCAGCAGAGATTGGTGGACTGACAATTCATTCTTTTTTAGGAGAGAATCGAAAAGTTTGTAAAAAGAAACGATCACGAACATTCAAACCAGGTGATGCAAAACTAGAAACTCAATGGCGACATGTAAAATATCTAATAATTGACGAGATGAGTATGGTTGGCCTCAACTTACTTGCTCGGCTAAATCGGATAGTCAAAACAGCGAAGCATCACAGGGCGGAAAGTCCGTTTGGTGGTGTGAATATAATTTTTTTTGGAGATTTCTTAGAATATTCTCCAGTACTAGATAAGCCTCTTTATGCAAGCTGCAAAACATTGCCACAATGCACTGAACACGACATTGAAATACAATGTGCCCAAAAAATTATGTCACAAATTAATTGTGCTGTTGAGTTAACGCAACAAATGCGGACAGAGGATACGCGCTACTTAGAATTGTTAAATCGACTGCGAAAAGGACAAACAACTATAGAAGATTACCAATTGCTTTGTACACGTGTTATCGGTAATCCATCATTGCAAGTGTCTTTACGGGAGGCCCCATGGAACGAAGTATGTTGTGCGAGCTTTTCTTTCATTCCATAAAAGAAACTTTAATAGGCTCCAATACTAGTCTTTCGAAATGGACTTCGAAGCCAGCTCAACAATCGAGCTGTTCTAAACAAAACTCTTGAAATTGGGCTGCAGCCAATAGTATTTATTGCTCAAGATTACGTCATAGGAAAAATTATTGATAATTCACGACTTCGAAAAGCGATTCTGGAATTACCGGATAATAGAACCGAGCATCTTCCAGGATATCTACCACTGGTACCTGGCGTGCCAGTTTTACTAACGGAGAATATTCCCACTGAACTTGGACTCTCCAATGGCACGAGAGGAATATTTCGTCAACTTGTATATGATAACTCTTCTGACATTACTAACTTCAATGACACAAATTTTCCAGAAAACACCAAATTCATTACACAGCCAAAATACGCACTAATCGAATTTCCAAATTGCAAGGTTGACTCGGCACTTGTTTCTCTATCCCCGAAATAAATTCCTATTTTCGTTAGCGAGCAAACTTTCTACTACAATCTCGCCGACCTACTTCCGAAAACCACTTCAAAAGTTGCACAAGGTACAAAAAGATCTACTAAGATTATGGTCAAACGCAGAGCTCTTCCATTGGTACCCACTTACAGTATTACAACGCATAAAAGCCAAGGTCAAACATTATGTAAAATTATTGTTGATCTTGTCTTGCCACCTGGTCCAGTGGAGCTAGCCTCCATCTATGTTCCCTTATCCCGTGTAAAACGGCTACAAGATCTTATTATTCTTCATCCATTTGAATTAGAAGTATTAAATCTACAGCCGTCGAAGGCACAACTTGAAGAACTGAACAGATTGGACATAATCGTGAAAAAAACTCGTGAACGTTACCAGTAGCTTGTTAAACTTGTTCGTCATACTTGTTGCTGTTGTTTCCTTTTATAGCTTTTTAATTCATGAATAGCTGTTGATTTGATTCCCATTTGTTATACGTTGCCAATAATTTTTTCCATAATTGCAGTCTATTTAATAATCCACGATATTAAAGCCTCGATTTGACTAAATATCTACAAAACATTATCATAAAAGTTTCATATTTATCGATGTTTCCCAACAAGGATATGTTTTAGAAAATCTTAACTTTTAGTAGAGGGAATAAAGAATAAAACAGATTAACACACTCTCGAGTCAAACGTTTCATTTTCAAATAAAGTACACAATACTTAGGAATTTTCATCTACTTGTACTTAGGGAATAGCGGGTCCACTATTTTTTGGACCCGGACCCGGACCCGGACCCGGACCCGTAAAAAGCAAAAAGTTTGGACCCGGACCCGACCCGAACCCGGTATGACTCAGACTCAGACCCGGATTCTTTTTACCAATATACAGCACCCTCTGTGTAAAAGAAAACGTTAAGGAACAAGATCGTGACTACTTTTAATTGGATGTCAGTGGAAAAATGTATACATGACACGATTAATTCTTTTGTTCATATTTATTCCTATTGTATTACTACTAATCGATACTTTCAAAAGCATACATAAACTTTTTCTTTTATTAAAAAAAGCATTATGTTTACTAAAACAGAAATTCAAGAATTGATTAAAAAGGAAAATTCATTATTGAAAATCGTGAAACCGACTATAACATCAAAATCTTCGCCTGTATGGAATAGTTTTCGTTGTATTTATGTAAACGATGACAAACAAGAATATGTTATTTGTAACCAATGTGAAGATTTATTCGTTTACAAGCCATCATATGGAACAAATTCTTTATCAAAGCATATTAAACATTGTCAAAATATAACACCGGCATCTGCCAATTCTCAACCAACAATTAATCAATTTTATAAATCTTCGAAAAATGGACCTGTTATTCCAAATCGAATTAGACAGGAAATCACAACTGCTTGTGCTGAATTTGCTGTGCTTGATTGTAGACCGTTCAAGACAATTAATGGTATTGGTTTTACAAATCTTGCACAAAAAATCTTCAATGCTGGTCGATGCTTGCCTATGTCACGAGAAGTCAATATCAAAAACTTACTTCCATGTTCTTCGACAGTAAGAAAGACAATCTTGCAATCTATCGTGACTGCAGAAAATTTATATTAAATTTTTGCTTTAGGTTAGTCGACATGTTGATCATTTATATGATCAAAAACGTGAAGAAGTACTTGCAATTTGTCAGAAACTAAGGGCATATACTGTTGTTATCGATTTTTGGAAGGACAAGTATACGGGTCAGTACACAATTGATATATTATTTCTAAATTTTGGTACATATTGTTGTGCCTTTTCAGGTATTCATTATGGAGGTATTTCATTGCATTATATTTCTGATTGGAAATTAAATTGTTTCATTTTGGGTTGTTATCCATATGAACTTGAATCATTTTCTGCAATCAATACAAGAAAATTTATTGAATCGATATTGGCTGAATTCAAACTTAAATTGCATGATTCTATTTATGTTGTAAGTGATAATGAACCCAAAATTGTTGCTACATTTAAATCAAAATGTCAACGAGTTGGATGTTCACCCCATTATATTAACAAACAACTCGAACATGCTTTTACTAAAAAAGAAATTGATAAAGTACCTGTAGCATGTGATATAGCTCAGATGCAATTTGATCGAATTAAAAGTCTTGTAGCACATCTGAAAAGATCACACAAACAGACGAAAATGTCTAAACGTGTTCAGACATATTCTGATACTAGATTTAATGGAGCCTATCATATGCTGAAAGTTTTTCTAGAAATATTTGATGAATTGTTTGTTATTCTTGATGATTTGCATTTAAATGAATTTTTTATGTTGGATCGAGATTTATTAGAACAGATATGTTCATTGTTAAAAATCTTCGATCAAGTTATCGAAGAACTTAGTGAAGATAAAACACCAACAATTTATAAAGTTCTTCCACTTCGACAACGTCTGCTGAATGAATGTGATATACAAACTACTGATCATGATGGCGTAAAAGAATTGAAAGTGTTTTTGTGTAAGTTGTTTTGTTGTCTTTTAAATCTCAATCATCGTTTCAGTTTTGTATTTATAAAGAAGAAGATAATAAAGATAGAACTTGTACAATATTTATATAAATCATACAATTATAATGCGTGATTTATTTTATTATTTAATCATGTTTTATAATTACTTTCTATTTTTATTGCAGCTGCACGTCTAAAGTCGGTGTGGGTATTAGAAGATGTACATTATATGGCAACTTTCTTACATCCATCATTTAAACGGTTTCAAATTGCTTCTCATGAGAAGCAAAAAGCAATTGATTTGATTAAGTCAGAAATATTGAAACGTCAATTAAGTCCGCCTGATGCATCATCAAGTGTCATTATTACTTCTTCTCCTTCAACAAAACCAAAATTTCAACAACCTACAACAACTACACAAAATATTCTTTCACAATGTGTTGCTCTTCCAGTTAAAGATCAAGGTCCAGAACCTGATGCACCATTTGATAAAGAGTTGGTAAATTATATAGCTTTGACTGAGACAATCGGACCAAACGATGATGTATTATTATTCTGGAAAAAATACGAAAGGTTATTTCCGATTCTTGCTTCAATAGTTACATCTTTATACAGTATTCCAGCTTCTAATACTACAGTTGAACGTCTTTTTTCGCAAGCAAATAATACACTTTCTGCTCGACGAACAAATTTACAAACAACTAAAGTGAACAAATTGTTATTTTTGAATAAGAACTTGTTATTGTTAAAAGAACTCAATCAACAACAATTAACCCATATTCATGAAAAACGAAAATTAACACATTTGACAACGTCTTTGTCATCAACATCAAATAATGCCGATGTTAACTATGAAACAGAAGAATCATTTTCTTCATCAAGTACTAAAAAATCTCGAATTAATGAAGAAGATGATTATGAATTTATTAATATATATGAAAGTATTGAAGAAAGTTCTGAACAAAAATGAAAATGCAAATAATAATTTTCTTGTTACAAAATATTGCATTGATAATTTATGAAAAAATATCATGACCATGAACGTGTTAATTATGCCACTGCGTTATAATTTTTCGTTTTCGTAATTTTATGTTATATTTTCTATTTGAAATGCTTGTTTTTTGTTAAAAGATTAAAAAGAATTATGAAACCTTCAAGAAAAAGCAAATGCTATATAATACGTTGATTTAAATTTGACTCGATTGAAATTTAAAGCTAAATAGAAACCGGGTCTACTAAAATTACCATGAGACCCGGACCCGGACCCGGATCCGAGAAAAAAGAAAAACTAGACCCGGACCCGTACCCAAACCCGGTCGGGTCCGGGTCTAGGGTCGGGTCCGGGTCGACCCGCTACTCTATACTTGTACTACTATAATCCTGCAGCTATGAAACAGTTCTTAAATACTTCCAATTTTTTCCTTTAAACTCAGGTGTTATCCATACCTAGCACTCGGAACCAAGGCTCTCATCTATGTATATCGCATTCTTCAGTAAAGAAATCTGTTTTTGCAAAGCTTTATAAAACGAACTTTAGCTCAGTCAGTTCTGTCAGCGAATGACTCCAATCTTGATTTGCCTTTTTCTATTCCAAAAATCTGACATTCTCTTGATCACTATTTGCTTGAACTTCAAAAATTATAGAAAATGTGATGTTTTTATTAAAAACATTCATACGTTGTCCCACTAATCCTCGAAACAACTGAGAAACTCCATGAGAACAATCATCAATATGAACCAGCCATTTTCCTAAACTGTCACTGGTCAAAATATAGTTGGCCGCCACATTCCAAGAGAAAGCATGTCATTCTATAAATACTTGATAGCAAAAGAATGTAAAGGAAGTAATTGCATATATATGTATTTTATATGAATTGCTTTTTTTTATTCTATAACAAACGAACATATCATCATTTTGTGCATATTACATTGTATTCCTTCCAGTGGAAGATACAAACCATTCCCAGATTCCAGATTTTCATCTTGAGCCGAACTTTCGTCAAGTTTCATTAAAAATACTAATAATTAGTTGAGCATTAATTCGAACTCACATCTGCTTTCAACCATCTATACTGATTTAACTTTGTTTGCGTTTTATTCGAGATGTGATTCATTAGTTACTAACTAATCAACAGTGATTAATAATAGCTAATAACTGGTTGGTATTTGTTGAAACTGACATCAGATTCGAACTCCCCACCCCCGATTACCCTTTGATTAGGTTTTATTGGAAATATTAATTATTAATTAATAACAATTAATAATTAGTTAATAATTCGTTAATAATTCGGTGAAACTAACATCAGATTCGAACTCCCCACCCCCGATTACTCTTTTGGGCAAGTTTTACTGAAAACTACTATCAATATATATTCATGCAATAACCACACGAACGAACGAACATTTGCTCATTTTCTGCTCAGCACATTACCCTCCTTTCAGTAGAGGGAATAAGAATATAAATTTAAACACGCCTTTTAAAATTGAAACATATGTATATTATCAGTTATTTTACTGCAGCAATATTTAATGACAAACAGTTTCTTCCCACGCCCTACAATATGTGGTAGAAGAGGAAAGAACGATTTTTTTTCTGCTCTTCATTTACGCATTCATGCTTCAATGATTTTTCTTTTCACCCTAACATATCTGCACTTCACTTGCGCAAATATATATCGCACTATACTATATATTGTATTACAAAGCAAGTACACCACCTAACCAAAATCACCCTGAATATGAAAGTAAAAGCGAAAATCATTTTTCATTCAGCATATTCTAATGCAAGTGTTCCAGGAAGAGCCTAACTCACGTCCATTGCAATCTTCTATAAGATCACACACATAATCTATTTTTAAATTATTATTTACCTTGCTCTTACACAGTCATTTCCATACAAAATTACATGAAATCTTCATTCTCATTCTAAAACTCACCTTTCAGCCACCGAAACCGACACATTATAAACACTCTTATTCGTGAAAAATTATACGCATGCTTACGATGTGCATTATTTAGTATCCAAGTTCCCATAAACAACATCATAATTAACGGCGTTTCGTTACGAGAAAACATATTTTCACACTTCCTCGATTTCAATACCTTTCCAAATCACGAACAATCAGTGCATCCGTCTGACAAATGTTACGCAAGCCGCAGTTCTTCAAGCTTTTTTACTAATTACCGCAGCTGCAGTGGAATCATCGATCTATCTGTCAGCAATGATGTCCATGTCAGAATTCTTAGACACTTTTTTCTCACTACCGCAGGTACATCGATACGATCATTGTCTGTGCAGCCAATGCCGTTCATCTTAGATTCCGTTAGAGCATTTTATCTCACTACTACAGGTGCGCTGGTCGCATAACTGTAAGTGTCAACAATGATATTCATCCATGATTTTTTCGGGCTTCTTTTCTCACTATCGCGGGTGCAGCAGTATCTTCATTGTAAGTGGCAACAATGATGTTCATCCATGCGTGTTTACGAGCTTCTGTGCTGACTACCGCAGGTGCAGCGGTAGCATTATTGTAAGTGTCAATAACCATGTTCATGCATTTTTTTATCGCGCTTATCTCCTCACTATCGCACGTGCACCGGTAGCATCATTCTGTGTGTTAG
>JAJEKB010020908.1:454016-491863 GCA_022393335.1 Macrotrachela quadricornifera
AAAATCAAAAGGTGTTTTGTCGAAGTGTTGCAAAGTTTCATGCTAGAATAAAAAATAATAATCTCTTTCAAAAAAAATATAGTGATCAAATTTTCGTGTTTACTTGTTGTTCAGAACTTGAAAGTGAATTTCGTGTTGTCATTATTTACTGATAAGAAAAGAATTTTATCTAGAATGAAAGAAAACTATTTTTTTTATTTCTAATCTTATAATTGCAGCTAAATATAAAGGAATCGAAAGGAAATAATCAAATAAGATTCTCATACACTAGTCTAAACATATATATATATAAATGAATAGAATGAAGACAAATGATTAGCTAATGAAATAACAATAGTTGGAAAATAAATTTAAGCTTGCGTTTTCTGTTTTATATCTAGAATAGGAAGACATATAGAGTAAAACGATATATCTGGGGATATATGAAAACAGCTGCCACACTCCATGCATTTCATTACAGCAGTAGAGAATTTCTATTGAAGATAATAGTAATTAGAAAGGATAATAGTACAAGTTGATTATTTCCGTAAGATTTTTGTTGTTTGTAACCAATACTTCTTTGCTTGATAATATGCTCTCATGAAAGTGTTCAATTTTTTCACTGTTTCTTCATTACCCTTCCGCATTGCCAATTTCAAATATATATCTAGGAAATAAAATAAAAAATAAGAGAAAGCAATGAATCTATATATTCAAACAAAAATATTTTTATTCTTGAAATATTTTACCGTGTTTAGTCTTCCATGTATGAAAATTTCTGTCGTCGTACTTGTGTAATGGATCTATTGTAACTTTGTAAACTTGTTTTTGATCACGATATTTTGTGCTTTGAAATGCTTTATCTAGCATATCATTTCGTTGTTGTGGTATGTCACAGTAATCTTGATATTTCTCTTCTTCAGGTTGTACAAACTCTTCAATCTGTTTTAATTGTTCAATATATTCGTCTTTAAATTTATCCATTTGTTCATCGTTATTGCCTTGTTCGAATAATTGTTTCTCTATGATGGCTTCCATTAATTTCGATTGCTCTTCTTCTTGACGTTCTAATTCTTTCAATTGATTTTGAAGATCTTCTTCTTGACGTTCTAATTCTTTTAATTGATTTTGAAGATCTTCTTCTTCTTGACGTTCTAATTCTTTCAATTGATTTTCAAGATCTTCTTCCATAATTAGATCAAATTCATCATATTGATATGATTGTTGTTGCCGTTGTTTCTTTTCGTCTTGTACTTGTTGCCATTTCTTTAATATAGTATCAATTTGTGTATAATATGATAATTGATTACCATCGTGATCTAATATTTGGCGGTTGCGGTTCATATCAATAGGAGATTTTGTATTAAATCGATGATCGATTTTATAAAAATGATTTTGATTATTCATTTGTTGAAAAAATTATAAATCTAAAATGAAATTATAGAGTAGATAATACAAATTAAGTAAAATGAGTAATGTATATGTTTAACACTAATAGTAACACATTGATTATATAAGAAAGAAGCGCAAGGCTTTCTTTGGATTGTTTGTAGCAATTGGTTGCTTATTATTATTTTTCTGATTAAAAGTTTATAATTGTGTCGATATTGCCGACGAGGTATATTCTTATTGAAATGATTTAGCTGGTTTTCATGATTGTGAAATTTGGTTGTGTAGTAGATTTATGACTGATGTATTATTATAAATCTGAAATGAAAAACTGATAATTGTTTAATGTTTTAGAAATAATATATATCGTGTTAAAATTTTCACAAAAATTAGAAGTAGAATATATAAAAAAGAAAAGAAAAGGAAAATGCAACTTAAGCTTTGTTACAGAGTTTCATATGACAAATATTGTATTATTGAGTATAATAAGCGGTTATAGTGTTGGATTATATAGAGTATCTTGAAAGTTTAAATGCGTACTGATTCAATGCTTTATGATTGATTCGTATCTAAAACAATATTATTAAGGATCGAATCATCTTCTGTTTGTGTTGAGGCGTTAATATAAAGGGGATTTTGTTCTTTGAATTCCTTTTCTATTGTATTACACTCATTCTGTTCGTTATGGTCTTCTTCGTCATCTTCATCTTCAGATGGTGTATCGTATAGATAATCTTCTTCCACGCTAGCATCATCATCATCATCATCATTGTCGTCTTCATTGTCGTTAGATATTATGCCATTGTTGCCGATGTTACCTTCGCCTTCATTACCGCCGACACTTTCGTCGTCGTCGTCGCTGTGACCATTGTTATTGTCATCATTCTCTCCTCTATTTTCTTCTGCTTCTTCTTGTTCTGCTTGACAAATATCATATTTTCCTTGTAATGCCAATGATCGAAACAAATGTTTTTTTTGCCAGGTTCGATAGAATGACAGATCTCTGGCTTCATATAGATTCTCCACTATTTTAACCAGAGGATCTAGTAAGTTATGCTGTTCAAAGAACGAGAAGTAGCTTTTACTGAAATCTATGTTGTGCATAGACAAGAGTATTGCTTGATAATGTTGCTTCTTAGCTGCGGCATATACATCCTCTGTTTCTGGTAGTATGGTCGTTGTCATTGACAATATAACGACATCAGATAACAATGGAGTAGCACTAGATGATAGTGAACACGGTAAAATCTTTGGTAACGACCATTCTGTTTGAGTTGAAGTATGAGCAACATTTATGTTAATCGAATAACGTTTCTTTTTAATTAGCTCGCTTTCTTGAACAGAATCGCTATTGTTGTCCACATCATCGTTCATATCGTCATGAGAACGTTTTTGACGATTAACTCTTGCTAATTCTTTCTTCTGACAATCTTTCACTTCCAGTATGTCTGTTATTTTATCTAGGAGATCAGCTTGATGTAAACGAAAGAGCAGCTCGTTATCTATGCACATAGAATGTTTATTTAGTATTTGTCTTTGATGATCCTTTTTGTTACAGACAGTTTGAATCTGATCAGAAAATGTTTCTACTGTTGTTGTCATCGACGAAAAACTATTGGAAGACGATGAAGCCATGTCTTGTAAGACTGAATGTGATACGATGTATTGTAAAATAAAATAATATTAAGATCTAAAAGAAAAGAAAGGCAGATAAATTTCAATATGATACACTAGAATATTGTGAATTCAGTAATAAATAAAAACAATAAGAGAAAGATTAATCTTTACGTATAATAGATGATGCATAGAAGATTGAGAAAATTGTCGTTCATTTAAATATTCTTCAGTATAACTAAATTCTTTTAATGACACCACGTATATCTATTTCAAAACAGTTCCAATATTGAATAGCTTGGATTTTGGTGGTTTTTGTTGACGAGCAAATGATTGAGAGTCTTTTTAGTACATTTACCAAATTTCAATGTAACATTACTCATTGGTGAATCTGGATAGATTATTTAAGAAGA
The DNA here is from genome assembly GCA_022393335.1 of Macrotrachela quadricornifera. Taxonomy (NCBI): domain Eukaryota; kingdom Metazoa; phylum Rotifera; class Eurotatoria; order Philodinida; family Philodinidae; genus Macrotrachela; species Macrotrachela quadricornifera. The sequence goes on from JAJEKB010020908.1 coordinate 457,412, forward strand.
ATATGTAAACAATATTTTTGTATATAGTAGTGAGTAGAGCTATGATGATTAGTGTCATTAGCCCTGATGAGCTTTTCGAATAGGGTAAATATTCTTATAATAAAAATTGCAAGAAAATATTTGTGTAATGATGTTCTTAAGAGAAAGAATATATAAAGAATTAATAGAAATGGAAAATGATATATGGTACTTTGTCGATTGTTGTCAGCCTTCTTGCTGTTGTTGTTGTTGGATTAATACTGACGCCGATGAAGAAGTAGAAGAAAGATTTAATTGAATATCTCCTCTTAGAGACTGAAATCGTCTCATAAATTCATTGTCGTTATTATTCATGATTCATAATTATATCTGAAATGAAAGAAAAATGATTCATCAGAATAATAAAGAATAATATCTATACTACTATAAGAGAACAATACAACACATTTTATTTGAAAGAGAAATGAAATAAAAATGTAAACAAAGTTCAAAAAAACAAACAAAAGAAATCATGCTTAATATAATGGCGTATTGTGTCAATTGAATGAGTGTGAATAATCATTGAGTGATACTGTTTTGTATGATTGAATAAATCGAATTTACAATCTCCATAAGTCTATAAATAGAACATTGAGAAAATAGAAAGAATGAAATTATCCTAGTCTTTTAAGATTAGTCTAAATTTTCATAGTTATAATACTTACTTATTTCGTTCATTTTCACATTCAATTGGTATGTCTTCTATGACGCAATCGATTGTATTTTTAATGGTTTCCTTTAAAACATTTAAAATTTCTTTTGTTACTTGTTCCGATGATTGCTGACTTTCAATAGTTTGATCATATATACGTTTCTTGTTAGAATCTGTTTTTCTTTGTATATGTTTTTGTCTAAATGTTTTGGACCATTTTATGTCAGCACGCGATCTAGCCGATTGATATTGTCCAACTTCAATATAGTTGCCCACTAGAATAGAATATCAGGATTTTGATTTCAAATTAAATTCTTTAGGCTTGAAAGATTTATTAAAACAAAAAAAAACCTTTTTTCAAAAATCTATTCCAAGCATGTTCCTTGGTAGTAACTCTGTAGTTACATTGCATTCCTAAAATTGGAAAAATAGTTAAAATATACGTATTATTAAAACATATCTATCTGATTCGAATTCATTCATGGTACCTGCTATTTGTTTGAGGAAATAGGTTTTCTTTGCAATTGCTTTTTCAAGAATAATTTGAATGTAAACTATTGGAGATGATGAAGTATATATTTGTGATTCATTGAAAAATGATGCTATACAAACGTATTGTAGAACATCCTTGAATTCATTTTGAATATTTTCTATTATATTTGCTTCTATTCGAAAGATACAAGTATATCATTCATTTTTACAGTCATTTATCAAAAACTAAATATTGCTTACTTTTCATATTCGTACGACAGGTAATAGCCAACGATTTTCTTTTCCATTGAAACATGTTATCTGGTAGTTCACTTTCTGTTGGTATACTCAAATTGAAATTCTGTTCTATTGCTATCTTAAAAGCATCTAAACAAATCATAAGATAATATTATATATAGAGAACTGTACTCATCTAGTATTGTTATGAAGGATATATCTATTTACCGAAATGTTCTTGATTAATTTGATCATCCGAATTTATAGTTTCGTGGATAGATGATGCAGATGGTGAAGACACTTGATGATTATCTTGTGTCAAATCATTTGAGTTGACCATTTGTATATCTAAATGAGAATTAATCTTGAACATTTATTATCATGAAACTTAATCAGGAAAAAATTATAAATCTAAGTTGTATTATTACCTTGATCGGAAGACATTGTTAATTGAATAGAAATATTGTTCGATGCTTCGTTATCTGGTATGTCTTGTTCACTTTTGAGTTCTATGACAGGCTCATTCATTGAATTTTGATGACGATTTAAGTCGCAATAAATACTAAATGCTTCAAAAGGATGAGTATCCATAAGTACGTGTTTTCTTTTTTTTTGTTTTGATTTGTCAAGTTTCTATCTGAAATGTAGAAGATTATGAAATTAAAAAAGTTGTTCTACTAACAATGAATACACAAAATTTATCAAAAATTTAACAATATGAAACAAATATATATGATAATGAATAGTTATAAAGAAAGTCATTCGAAAAGAGGATAGACTATCTGATCTTCTGTGGAATGAAGATCACAAAATGCTATTAATAGATAAATATCATATTGTAGAAGAATTTTTTTGCTATTCGAACTAACTATGTAAATTTTTGTAGGTCAGTATTAATCAGTACTTTCATAGCATTAGATATGATATTCTTTATTTGTTCGATCAATATTCCATCGGATATTGATCAACAGTGGATAGACATCTTGAGGGTGAGTAAACTTGTAGTTGTTGACAATAACTAGAGTTTACTTGATATAATAAAGTTTAAAATTTTTGTTTTGAAATTTGACTATTATTTGGTGCTGATTCGAGTGAAAATTTCCATATGTCAAGGGATCAATTTTGTCAATTACTTTTGATCGCCTCATCTTTTCAAATATCACTGATATGTTACGTTTAAAATTAATCTAGAAATAAAAGCAAACAAAATATTAATAGAAAATAAATTGTACGAATAAGAAATTGTTTGTTTAGAATAGTAGTACAAATAATAAAAAGAAAAATTCAATAATATGAAGCATACATATTTCTATAAAACTAAAATGAAAATGAACTAAATGTTAACATTAAGAACTTTAATTGTGCAAAACCAAAAGATTTGATAGAAGTAAATAAAGGAAAAGAAAAATTCTAAGATAATCGAAATCAAAAAAACAAAAAAAGGGCAAAAGGAAAACTGACACACATTCAAATTGTTTATTTTTAATTATTATTGAACATAACTATATTGAAGATAATTGTCGATTAAGTTTATATAGAGTAAAATTATACATGATTGATTTTCATGGTCCTCTGAAAAAACAAAATTCCATTTAATAAGATATATAATTAATTAAAACAACTTACATATGATTCAGTACTATATTTCTATTCGTTTTTTATCATCTTGAAATTCGTTCGTAGTTCGTTGGATTTTCGAATATTTTTGTTTCCTATTTCGCTCTTGTTGTCTTACTAATTGAATTATATTATGAAATAAAAGAATAAGTGAAGAAAAGAAGAAATGAAAACACACTTACCATCTGATAATGGTATTCTCGATAATTTTTCCTGTGTTCTATTCATTGATCGTTTTCTTATCAAAAGAAAACACAATAAAACTATGATCAAGAACAAAATACCAATAATAATTGTAAATTTATATTGTTGTATGAGAATATTGAAGCATTGATCGATATTAGAAATTGAATTTGATGAATTTGTTAAAGACGAATTTTTGCAAAATTCCAATTGTGTATGATTTGAAATCGATGTTGTTGTTGTTGTTGTTAGTGGTGGTATTGTCGTTGTTGTTGTCGACGGCGTTGTTGTAGACGGCATTGTTATTGTCGACGATGTTATTGTTGTCGACGTTGTTGTTGTTGTCGACGTTGTTGTTGTGGGCGTTGTTGTTGTAGACGTTGTTGTCTTAAGGCGTCTTGTGGTTGTTGTCAACGTCGTTGTTTTTGGCGTTAACGGTGTTGTTGAAGAGGAACATGAAATATTTTCAAGTAATTTACCTTGTATACAAATGAGATAGCCTGTTGAACCTGGAGGAAAGTACGTAGAATTAAAGAGCACTATCCGTTTCAATAAATTGACTATTGGTACTCCGTATTTATTCAATGTATGCATAGGATTGCAAATACGAATAAAACCATCTTCGAAGGAAATAGCAGTATGCATGATTTGATTTGAAAATGCAAAAATCGAAAAAGAAGTGAAAAAGTAATGACTCTATGAATTTGACAGGGAAAATCTAAAAATAAAAGAAAACATTGAAATAATTAAGATTAAAAAGGAAGACAATTAAAGAAATAAAGTAAAAATAAGTTTTCTATATTATTTTTCTTTTTTGAGAGTGATGAGAATATGACATAAATGATTACAACGATAAGAATTTGTTTTAAAATTTAAAGAGATTCTTAAAATTTGTTTAACTAAGAAAAAATGCTTCAAATAAATTCTCTAGACTATTGAAAATACTTAATAAGATCTATTTGATTTTTTTTTTTGAATATGTATTATAAGTTAAAGAGACATGGGAGCAATAGGACGTAAAAAAAGAATAGAATAATATAAAAAGAAGTAGCTTAAGAAGTTTATTACTTTTAATTTTTAACAACATGCAAATTTTGTAAACCTAACTAATTCATAGAGATATAAAATTCAATAAAATTATAATTTTCAAAATTAAGTCTAGATTCACAATATTCTTCTTCTTATTCTTCTTCGTCTTTTTCTGTTTCTTTTTTTGCTTGTTGTGGTTGTATAAGGGATTTTTGTGAGTCTTTTTCTTCTTCTTCTCTTCGTTCTTGTAATTGCTGTTCTAATGTTGGATGTATATTCGTATCAAAACAATAATCTTGTTCTTGTTCAAACTAAAACAGAATGATATAAACAAAAAATTCAATAATTATACAATCTCTTTTTTTGAAGTCTTTTTTATTCTTAGTTCATTCATTACTTGACAACGTGTAAGTTTAACGAAACATTGCATATAATCATCAAGAGGAATTGTTACATTCATTTGTCGAAGTTGTTGACTACAATTATTATCTTCTATATTTTCGTTCTTTTCAGATGATATTTCAATAGTTTCATTAATTATTGAAGACAACTAATAATATCAAGGAAATCAGATATTTATTTCATTGTTATCTACCTCAATATGTGTTTTCTGTTGCTCCTCTTTTAACGAATTGCTCATATTTGTTTGTAGAATGAATAATTTTGTAATATACTATTGATTGTAGAAGAAATTGTAGTATCTATGTTAATATATAATGTCTTTTGAATCTTGAGTGTGAGAAAATGATTTGTGATCTATAATATGAAATAGAAAGTACAATAAAATTGTTTAATATTCATAATTAGTTTTTTTTTGTATTATATAATAATCTATGTGTAGAGAAAGAGTTATAAAAACAAAAGAGAACTTAATAAAATTTTTTAATATTACAAAAGATAAAAAAAGTAATATATACTTAAAACAATAAGAAGAGTTATTCAGTCTATATATATATATCTGAATGAGTCATATTAAACTAAAATATGAAAGAAAAAAATTATTAAAAAAAATTGAATTGAATAAGAATTAATTTCAATACATACTTTCACCCATTGTATAAGCCAATTTAGTGGCAGCCAAACAGTCATTAACTGCATAGTTAATCATAGATAAAAGTTTTTGTGTATATTCTTTGTCATTAGAACGATAAAGTCCACGACTCCAAATATTTAATGTTTCACTTTTATCTAAGAATTGACCATATATATGACCAATAGCCGCTTGTAAACCCCATTCATTTTTACCAATTAAATTCATACTAATTTTTCCTGTATGCCATTCTTTAAAATTTTTTTGTAAATTAATTGAGTGTGATATCTTTATCATATTCATCGTAAAAAGATTTGAACTAATAAATTTTGATAATTCATCCATTAGATCTCCCCACGAATAGATAGTATTTTTCTTTTGAAAAATATATTTAAAAATTGATTTAATTAACCAAAATACTAAAGAATTATGATCTCTTGGTAGATGACATACTTCTACCAAAATAACAGTTGATATTTGTTCATGAATAAATTCAATTTGAATTAATGCTGGTCTCTTTGTATACCAATCACTTTCAGTATCAACTGTAAAATCTCTAGTATTTTGAGCTAATTGAATCAAATGATGTAGTAGTTTAATATCAGTAAATTGATTGACAAAATAAATTTCAAAGTCATTCATTGGAACAAATTTTGGGTATGCACTTAATAATTGATTGCGTAATTTTTTGTTGAAATTGCGATTTGTTGACGATGCCATTATAGAAGTATAATGTAAAACAATTACAAACCAATAATTAATAAACTATTTGTAGAAAACGAAATGAATTAAAATAAAAGTGATATAAAAATGAATAAAATTACAATTAATCTGAAAAAGAAAAACCACAATATTAAGTATTATTATATTAAAGCAAAAGAGAAATAAAATGAATTGAATAGAGATAAGTAGAAATTTGTATGAATAAAATATGATATAAATTCGAGAATAAATTGATAAAAAATAAAATTGAAATTAAAATAATAGTTTTTATTGTTTGATGTTTGAATGAAATTTGTTTAATGAGCAAGTTCAATGTCTGTTGCAGTATCATCAGAAGAAAACGATGAATCGTTTGTTTCTTCTGTAGACGAAGCAAGAGTAATTGTATCATTCTCGGAACTAGAAGACGATATTGTTGTAGTTGAAGGTGTTCTAGCCATTGTACCTGTTGATGTCATCATGGGTGTTTTTGGCATTGTACCTACTGATTTTCTTCCTATTGGTGTTCCAGGCAATGTACCTGTTGATTTTATTCCTATTGGTGTTTTTGGCATTGTTCCTATTGATTTCATTCCTAATGGTGTTTTCGGCATTGTCGCTGATGAAATCATTTGTATGGGTGTTTTTGGCATTGTACCTGTTGATGTTAATGTTTTCGGAGGTGTACATAAAATGATAATTTCTTGTTCCTGTTCTTGTTTGACTACTTCTTCTTGACCAATAGTTTTATTAATTAAACTAGGAATAGTTGATATCGCATCTAATATAGTTTGATCTATTAAAAAAATAAACAATTATAGAATGAAAATGAGATTGTTTTTAAAAAAGTATTTACTTTGTTCTTGTTGTTGTTGTTGTGAATGTGAAAGTAAACTATTTTGATGATGTTGTTGTTCACTAATATTAGTCTCCTATTTTATTAATAGAAAAATCGATCATCCATTATTTTTTTTCCTGATAAATAAATCTTGTTTTCTTACATCAATAAATGCCGTATTCAAAGTATCAGGTGTAGTAACATTTGGCGAAGGTTTTTCTTGATCAGTGCCTAAGAATACAAAGAAAATTAAAAAGTGAATAAATAAATAAAAGAATGTCTGTTGAAGATGATATTATATATATATATACCTGTAGTTACATTTTGTTGTTGTGCATTTAAAGATTCCAAATCTTTTTCCTCTTCGATTAATTTTAAAATTTCTTCTATACTTGAATTCGATTTAAGAGAAGGATCAGCCATATTGTAATTTTTGAAGAAGAATACGTAAATAGATAAATTGAATCGAATGTGTATTTAATAATCTAGAATAGAATAGATCTAGAATAAAAAAGAATCCATTAACAATTCAATATATAATTATAAAAGAAGTTGGGGTGGGAGGGTAAATATCGATAATTATGAAGCATATTAAAATTAGATAGACAATAAATTTTTCAAAAATGAAAAGAAAAACATAAAATACATAGGCTTCTAATCTATGAATGAATAAGTAAAGATTTAATAGCAGTTGAATAATAGATGAAAAAAAATGTCCTGATGGGTTGTTGTTGTTGTTTGTAGAAACATCTACGAAATTATTTGTAACAGTTCCTAACGTCTGCCAAATAAGCATCTTCCTATGCAAGTCTTTCGACCACAACAGTACATGCTGATAATTAAAATTAAAAATATCATTGCACAGATACTATACCATCTCCTAAAAATAGGAACAAAAATAAGGGCAGTGAAAAATAGTGTAATGAATAGAATAGATAATACAAAAGTAATATACTGACCAATGTTCGGCAATATGTGTATATGTATTTACAGGTATCATTACCAAATCTGATGTACATTGTATGAAACGATCTGTTCGACGTTGAGGAGTTTGATGCGATATATTATTAGATTCGTCGTTTGCCCTTGAACGTTTATGAACAATAGTTGCTCTACTCCTCTTGATCATATATTCAGATTCATTTTTATTAGTTGAAAAATTCGCAATAGTTTCTTGTAATTGTTGTTGTTGTTGGATATGCTCAGATAAGCCATTATTATTATTATTAATATTATCTTTTATCTTAGATAGAGTAATTGTGTAAATATAATGAATAGATTGAGTATGAATAATTATAATAAGATAATAATGATAGAAATTGAAATAATGCATAATGAACTATTCTAAGAAGATAAAGTAGAAGAATTGTGTTTTTTTGAATAATTTTTATCTAAAATAGAGAATGAAGAATATAGATGTTTTATGATTTTTAGAAAGAAATTAATTGATTTGCATAATCAGAATTAAAATGTAATGATTAAATATATGATTATAATAATAAGAAGAAAAACAAAAAACAATCTTGATTAAAATATGTCACACACACAAATTGAAAACTGAAGAGAATAATAATAATGAATACCATCAATGATTGAGATTTCTATCAATCATTGATTCTATTAAAAAAAGAAACACACACAAAACTTGAGCTAGATTATATTTTGTTAGAAAGCATAGGTTTAAAGAAAAATTCTTAGAGTCATATTTTATTTCAATATTCTCTTCTATTCTTTTTCTAATTTCATTTTGGTCGACATCTTGGGTGATGCTATGAATGGACGATTCAAATTCTTACACCAAGCACGATTATATGGAAGACCGTAGCGTTCTTCGGGATCATTACCTATTGGACAAATCATATTTAATCGTGTTTCACCATGTATAATGAACAATGTTTCGATCATGTATCGTAATATCTTCGAATCATCATAGGGTACTAGATCAATCGATAATTGTAAAGAAAAAGAGTTAAATTAACTTTTATTTTTACTTACAAACGGCAATAATATTCATTTGATATAAATCGATTGGAGAATAGGGTAATTCATCGACTGGTCTTATAAGTAGTTCTTTGAAAAATACACTTTGTTTTGCACTTTGTTCATATGAAAAGACATAATTAGCCGGTGCTAATGGCACATGTTGAAGTAAAGCACTTAGTTTACGATTATCTTGTGCAGCATAAGCTCCTTCGAATGCAACGGCAGCTACAAGATCTGCTGTTAGTGGAGGAGGTGGTAATCCTGTTGCTTCTGTTGAATTGGTGGAGCAAGAAGATGACGAAGCAGAAGAAGAATATATGCTAGAACTTCGTTGTCGTACATAAGCAAGATTTTCGGCATGTGCATCACTATTTATTAAAGGAATAAAATCCCAATATTTTGGATTACAATGAAGAAATAAACGAAGTGCTACTGGACATCGAGCTGAATGTTGATATAAACGCATTTTACCAGTTATTTGTCTTCTACGAAAAAAAAAACAAAGTATAAAAGTACACATTAGGATGAAAAAAAAAAAGTTTATCAAGATGTGTTTTCTATTACTCTCTATCAAATGAAGTATTTGTCATAGATGGATATATCGAACTACCAGTTAATTTTTCATGTATTATTCGATTGCCATGTCTTCGATGAACTGTATTTAAACAGAGAAAAAAAATTAAAACATATAAAAAATATGAATGAAAATAATAATGAGAATGATATATACAAGCCATAGCATCAGATAATGTTTCTGTAGTTGAATCTACATAATCAAATTTACCACATGGACATGTCATTGTATAAATAATATTCGATGTTGTACATGTCTAAATTGAAATTATTAATCATTTATGAGAATTAAAAACTATTTGAAATAAAAGAAATATTTATATATACAGCTGGACAATTAAGATATGTTGTGTAACCATTGACAAATTGATGCATTGAATTTGGCATAAATTTAACGATTGATAAAAGCGGATTTGTTTCCCATGTATTTAATGGATGACAACATCGACAAAATAAATTATTACATGGTACGAATGAATAGCTTGGTCGTGGATCATCTTTTCCACAGAATACACCTTTCATATCAGATTGAGGTACATTTTCACGAAACGAACAAGTTTTCAAATAGAATAAATCCACTAAAGAAAAAAAAGTAATAATGAATCATATATAACTTTATGCAAATAATGCGTTACTAAATCAATGAGAAAAGACATACCATCTATTTGTAAATAAAATTCAACTAGCATAGCCATTTGTTTTGAATTGAGTGTTGGCTTTCCTAAAGAAAAATTTTTCTCAAGAAAAATATCTTTTCGAAATGCTTGATAGTATAGAAGAAGAGTATAAAGATGTGATCGAATGCGGTCAGCATTGAAAACAATAATTGACTTGCCAACTTGTAAACGTGTCGCTAATTCTTCAGCATCTGTTTCAGATATACTAAATTCAGGTGGCAAAACAGCACAAGTGTAATAATCATAATCATTCATTAACATTAATGCATCTTCAGTATATGCGCCATGTTGACGTTGTTCAATTTCATGAGGACCAAGACGAATTTCTATATTAGTCGATTAACAAAAAATAAAGAGTAATAATAAATCATAGTTCTATATTATTGAAAAAATATTGTAAACAACCTGATACATTTGCTAAGAGTAGATTATTATATGGATGATAAACTTTTGATGGAAATTTAGGTAAATAAACATATCGTGCAGCATTATGTTTGTTTAATGTTTTTGGTTGATATCCTTGTTGTTTTAATGGTTTATCAGTATGATCATTAGTTAACATTTTTGAAATAGCTTGTTCTGCTTGCTTTAAATCAATTTGTTTCGAAGCCATATAGAACAAATTTTTAGAAATTTAGAATTTTATCTAGAAAAAAAAAATTGGAATTGAAAAGAAGAAAGTAAGAATAAAATAAGAAATAGTAATCAATAGATTTCGTAGATATCAAGAAATAAATTATAAATGAATTGTAAAGGGCATAGTAAAGATTTCCAAAGAAATTTTGAAAGATCTAAAATAAAACTGTTAGATATTGTTCAAAAAAAATATAATATTACATTCCTATATATAGTTTATATGGTTTCATTTATAATTTTGTATTCTTTTGTGAATCATTTAAATTAATGTAGAATATTGTGCGATGAGTAATATATGAAATATCTACAAAAGAAAATTTTTATGAGACAAAGTATCTATACAAGCTTTAGAATTAGAAAATTTATATGAGACATATGAAAGTAAGAATTTTATTTGAATATTGTTTTCTTCTATTCTACAATTAATTTTATTCAATATGAAATAATAAAAAGAATGTCTTATTATGATATGTTTGTTATTTACTATACAATTGTTTGCTTCATTAGATCTTTACTAAATTTTTCTATTTGCTAGTTTACAAGAACAGTGTCCATTCTGTGTGAACAGTTGACAATTGTTTGAACAATTGATCATGTTTGAAAATGATTCATTCTATACGAAATATAATTGTTTTATAAGAATTCTTAAAAGTTCTCTCTATTATTTCATACTACATACCTTTTGATTTTTAATGACAACATTTTTCTCATAATTCAATTTGATAGTTTTTGATTGAGATATTTGATTATTTTTCTTAACTGATAATGTTTTTAAATTTTGAGTATGATTAATTTGATGATTTGACCACGATGAATTTTGATAGGGTTTATGCAATAACTTTGTACGTCTACGGACGAGTTTCATTAATTTTGTATGTGAATTATGAACCATATTGTAAGATAATACCGTTTATGAAGACTTTACGAATTTTAATATTAGTAGATTCAATAACAAAAAAATGTTTGTGGTTTAACGACTGTTCAATTCTTTATCTAAAAGTAAATTCAAAGACGACGAAGAAAGAAAAAAGGCCTATTAAAATATTGCAATTATGTAACAAACAGTTTGATTCTAGACTTTATTATTTATTCAAGAGATTCATTTGATGACAAAATATTAATGAATTAAGGCGATAACCAAATGAAACTGGAGTACTCTCTAAGAAGTAGAGAATAACTATTTGGTTAGTCAATGAGGTATTTTAAAGTAAGCAATCTTGAGAAATGTAAGATTTTTACTATATTAGTATCCTACATTTTTAAATGAATTATTTTTCGTTAGTCATATTTATTTTGTTATTAAGAGTAAGCTAGAAATGTATTATCTTGTCAAATGTGAGATATATGTTAAAAGCAAAGTGTTCATAGGCAAATATATGAAAAGATAAGGTAAGTGATAAAATTGAAAAAATCAATAAAACTACAGGATAGAAATGAAAAATTTGTACTTAGCAAAAAAATATTTAGCGTAAAACAATGTTTTGCAATAATAATTCATGTCTTATTATTTTTAACTTATAGAATACATTGATGATTCATTTTTAACCAATGTAGACATTCTGAGTTGACGTTGTTGATCAAGAGTACAAATCTAAAAGTAGCGAAATAGAAAAAGTTCATTATAATGAATGTTCAAATAATTAAAAAAACAGATCTATTAGAACTAACTTGTCTATTGTTTTCAATTTGATTGTTATTGATTAAATTTTCCTCTTTGTTGAAATGCTTGTTAATACTGTGAGGAAGATCTTTAAATAGTAAAAACAAAAATTACATTGACGAAATATTCGTAAGAAAAATTTCTATTACTAATATATATATATATATATAGATAATAATGATAATAAGAGAATAGACACTTACATGTTAAGAATCGATGAAAAATAGATAATAAATTATAAGATTGATTTTTTCTTATAAGTTTAATAATAAAAAACATAATAACGACGAATACTACGGTAAATAAGGAAACGAGAAGAAGTATTATGGCAAGTCGAAAATGATTTTGACTATTATTATATGTTAATGTAGGACGAATAAAATTTTTATCAATATTTAAATTTTGATTTTTTGAATTGTCCAGTGCTGTATTGAACATGCTATCAATAGTAGTCATTGTATTGATAGTTTTTGTTATTGTCGTGAAAGATGAAGTTGATGCTGCAGTAGTAGTAGTAGTAGTAGTAGTAGTAGTAGTAGCAGTGATAGTAGGTAATGTTGTTTGATTTTGTTCATCCTTTTGATCAAAAACTTGTTCAAACCAACGAACTGGATTGAAAAGATTAAGAAAATCGGTGAAAGTGAATTTTTTCGACATTTTTATAATAAAAGATTTGTATGAAGATATATAAAATAAGATAAAATAAAAATGATCTAGAAAGTCAAAAGTGTTATTAAAAGAAAAATAGAAAATACAAAGGATGAGATAAAGTAATACAAGATGAATAGTATTTTACTTTTATTGATAAAAATTAACTAAAATGACAAGTATCAGAAGAAATATTATACGAATCATTTCATTCTTGTTCATTTCCGAAAAGAAATAGAAAGATATTCCTAAGTTCTTTTAAGACAAAATAAACGGTATAAAAAACAATCTTGAGTATCTTATTCTCTATTAAATGAAAATCAAAAAGCAAAAAGCAAACATATGAAATAGACAATAAATAAAAAGAGGAATATGACTATGCTATGAAAGTGATTAGAAATAATAATGTCTTTCGTTTAAATATGCATTGGGAGTATTTTTTCAAGAACATAAAGAGAAGAGGAAGTACATAGGTCGCTACATATCTGAGTATTTGAATAGAGATTTATACAGTAAACTTGTAACAACAAGTTGTATTCTCTAGTAATTATATAATACGAAATGATTAGTTAAAAGAAGGAGAGAAACAAAAGAGATAAAATGAATTAAAAGACAAAAACATTATTGACTATTTTATGAATAGAAACAATCTTGAGGCATTTTAATTAGCTATTATTGTAATTATTTTGTAATTAGAAAAACATTTAATTTTAGCACTAATTAATATTAAACCATGATGAATTAAATCGATTGTTGTTTGATTAAATTGTTGATCGATTGGAAGTATAGATGGATAATACCAAAATTTTGTCATTTCATCTTTGAATAATTTTTTGGATTCTTGTAATTCAGCTTCTTTTATTTTGGTATATATTATCATCATGTCACTTTTATATTGATTTGTAATAGTATCATGATATTCGGTTAATTGTTGACGTAAATTTGTATTCTTTAATGTCATTATCAGAGATGGTAATGAACTTTGTATACAAGCTAATGATTTTGATAATTTATTATGTAGAACTAATTGTTGCATTAAATGGATTTCTTCTTTAGCTTTTTCAAGTTTGAACTTTCGTTCAAATAGATTCTTTATTATTTCGTTCTAAAAGTTAATTTTTAAATGATTTTAGAAGAAACAAAAGAAGGATTAACGAAATATCAAAGAAAAGAAATTATTATTATTTACTTGTTGTTCAGTATTATTTTGTTGTTGAAATGCATATTCGAGTACTTTTTCATGATAATATAAAATGATATAATTGATCTTATATTCATATTGTAAACGTAAATATTTTAAATGTTGATCAATAAATTTTTGAAGAATATCTTGAATTTCTTTAGTATAATCAGTAGATTGATTTTTCTTTTCAGATAGTTCTCTTTCGATTTGTTTTTGTTTTTCATTTAAGTCATTTAAATAATTATTAACATAGTTCAAATAGATATCGTCATTAATTTCATTATTATTATTATTATTATTATTTGTTTCCATTTGACTTATATTATCATTAGTATTAATATTTTGGGTAGTAGAAGATTGAATCAATAATTTAAAACATATTGGCCATACTTTCAATTTTGATACATTTGATTTTAATATATTTCCTATACCGGATTGTAAGTACATAGTGTAAAGACATTTTTCTAAATTAATCATATTCAATTGATGCATAAGAATAGTAATGTCTCTTAGTCTATCAATATTGTACGAAGTACTTGTTGAAAAATCGATTTTTTCTTGAAGCATATTTTCAAATATTTCCTTATTTGTCATAGACAAATACTTTGGTACCTAACGATTAAAAAGAGAGAAAAATAGATGTCCAAAACATTCATAAATCATTTCTATTTTTCAAAAATCAACTTACTTCCATTACATTGATGCTATGATGAGAGTCACATTCATCGTCTGTAAATAATATTCCATCAATATTATATTTGATCTCTTTAAAAGAATCGGCTTGTAGAGATACAATTTGTTCAACCTAAATTACAAAATATGATTCACAATTTTAAAGACATTGAGGAAAAACAGAAAAATAAAAAAATTTGTTTTTCGTTCAAATTTTTGTTTCTTACTAAAGTTGAAGACATAGTGTTGTAACCAATTGTATCATTAAGTGAATGATTATCATGATTGGCCATACTGAATCTGTAGAAAGTGAAATATTGCTAATAAAGATAATAAGAAAACAATTGATTAAAAAATCTAAAATTAAAATTAAATAAAATATGAAATAAGTTAATAGTTGCCTATTAAATTATTCAATCTATTTAATGTTAAAAATAGAGAATTAATAAGAAAGTAAAAAGGTAGGAACATTGTAAATTGAATAATAGAGGCAATAGAAGGGAACAATAATAGTAAGCAGAGTTTAAGTAAACATATAAACTAAAATAAGTAAAGTTCATGATTAAATAAAAATTAAAACATCTTATATAATAAGTCATGCAGTTATGAAGAAAAAAAATCGATTAAGACATAAACTGAAGAGTAAATAGTAAATTAAAGAGAAACAAGGAAAAATGTTTGTTCAATTTAAGTACCTATTCATTCCATTTCTTTTGAGAGTGTATTATAGTCTTGTTCGTTCGACTTTATTATTGATGTTTCCGGTATTGTATTATCGGATGGCATCATCTTTTCTGGTGTGTAAAATAATTCTAAATCAGTAATTTCAGATTTTTCCTCTCCCTCTTCTTCTTCTTCTTCTTCAGTTATTGTATCCAGAAAACGATACATAATTGCTGATGTTGTCATATCTGTTTGACCTATACATATATATATATATAAAATAATAAATGAATATAAATCTTAAATGGAATGATTTATTTTAAAAACAAAATAATTACTGTGTTGTTGTGGAAATAAACTAAGTAGATTTTGTGGCTGTTCAGTAGCATTGTTTTCCTATTTTATAATAAAAAAAATCTAGTGTTCACTTGTTTCTATTAGATATATATTTTTGCTATTTACGTCAATAAATGCAGTATTTATAAGAGCAGGTGTAGTTATTGATGATATAGTTGTTTGATTGGATGATATAAGATTTTCATTCATTTTACCTATAAATAAAAAGACAATGAATTATTTTCAATTATAATAGAATCACTGTCGATCTTTTTCTAGTCTATATATACCTGTAGTTGTTCTTGTTGTATTTTGCGTAAATGGTGGTTCGTAATATCCTTGTATGTCAAATTCTTTGACTAATAGTTCGATTGCTTCGTCGTAAGATAAATTTTTTCTATAGTTAGTATCATTCGATTTATCAGCCATATTGTATTATATATTGGTTAAACAATAATCTAGAATATAGTTAAAATGAATTTAATCAAAAAAGAAACGAGAGAGAATGAATTTTAACAACTAAAATTATCTATGCAAAATCAATATATATTAGAGATAGAGTTGCTTCATGAAAAAACAAAAAACTTTGATTTGTATGAAAGTTTGATTTTCAATGATTTTTTTTCACTTTATTGGTTTAAACATTGAAGCTTGCTTTAAAAAATCACTCTTTAAATCATATATAGATTGTAAACATTTGATAATATTCTTTTGACGTTGTTCAATTAATGTTATCATTGTAGTAGTTAAACGTTCAGATAAAGGAAGTTCACGTTGATGTTTCCATATATCTGCTATTTTACGATCAAAAATTTTTTCACAATCACTTTTTTTTTCTGCTGTGGCACGTGTTAAAAGTTGTTGTAGATCATATTTTGTTTGTTCCATTATTTTTTGATATTGCCTAGATAATCGATCACGAATAGTTTGATCAGAAAGTGTTGTAATACATGTTGGAATAGAATTTTCTAATATTTCTAATGATTTTGGTAGTTCTTGAAAGAAAATATCATTTTTATAGATAAAACATTCTTGTATAGCTTTTTCTTTCTCATATGTTAAGGTACATATTTCTTTGGCTATTTCTAACTGAAAATAAAACAAATATAAAAAATGAATTAAAGAATGGTCAGAGAAAGAGAGAGAGAGAGAGAGAGAGAGAGAGAGAGAGAGAGAGAAAGAAAATCATACTTGTAAATTATTTGGATTCTGTTTTAAATATTCAAATTGATTTAATTGATCTAAATATTGATATTTAATTAAAGCAATTCTTATGTGAAAATAAAGTCGTATAAGTAAAACGTCGTGTTTTTGAACAAAATGTTCAATTTTATCATAGAATGTATTTTCGTAAATTGTTGGTAAACTTTTTTTAATAGTATCAAATTTAAGTTTATATTCATTGAATTTCTCATCTAATTGATGTAAATAATTTTGAACAAAATTAATATAAATATCTTGTTCAATTTGATTCTTATTGTTAGTATGAATAATTCCATGTAATATCATGATTGATGTGACAATATCTGGCCAATAGGAAAAAGAAATTTCATTCGTTTCATTGTTCTTCAATGGTGATTCTAATATAAATGATGTTAATTCACTTCGTTCAATTTGTCTTGTACCAGATTTTAAACAACAGTCCCAAAATTGTTGATGTAAACGAATAATTGACATTTGATAGGTTAACATACTTAATGTTTGTATATCTTCAAAATGAATTGGTTGAAAATAACTATGTATTTCATTAAAAAATTGCACTATAAAATCTGTATTAGATATCAATAGATACTCTGGTATTTCATAAAAGAATTCAGAATGATCTTTTTGATTTCTGTTCTTGATAGATGTAGATATGGCTTGTGATTGACTTTTAATTTGTTGATTTTGTTGAGATCTATGATAAGAACAATTCAATTCTTCTTCACTTGTTTCCAATTCTTCTTTTTCATTTTGAAAATTAATATAAAAATGATTTAAATCATAATCATTTCCTTTCACATTTAAATCGGCAATAATTTCTTGAAACGTATCATCGAAAGAAGCTATGTTTGTTATTGCCATTTTGACAGTGAGAAGAAGAAGAAGATGATCTGAAAAGGATTAAAATATAGAGAAAATAATATAATTGAAAATGTAAAAACTGAACATAAAAAAAAAAGAAGAGATAAATGTATATTAATCATTCTAAGTGTAAATATGTTAAAAGTTAGTAAAAATAAGTTTATTGTTTTGGTTGATTAAGATAGCGCATTTTTATGTTGTACATATATTGAAAACGTTCATCTATATGTTTCAAATATCGTTGTATAATATCAATCATTGACTGAGTTACTTCTTTTCGATTTAATGCAGATGCCATTTGAAAAACATCTTTTTTAAATTTTAATTGATTTTCCTTCATTTGAACTTCAGCAATAGCAATAGATAAAGTCATTAATTCTAATTTTGTTTGTTGAACAATTTTATTATAATGATTGAGTAAATTTTGACTATCCTTTTCATTAGAAATTGTATTGAGAGTGATGAGTAATGGCAATTGTAAAGAATTAATTGGCGGTGGTACATAATTATGATTATAATAACGTTCTTTTAATAATAGTAAATCATATTTAGTTTTTTCTTGTTCAAATTTACTTTGTGTAACAACTTCTAATAATTCTAACTAAAGTAGACAAGAAATAAAGAATAAGTAAGAAGAAAAGAGTGATAAAAAAGAGAAATAATAAAAATAGGTTACTTGTTTTTGATTAGATGCTAATTGTTTATATTCGAATTCAAGCAGTTGATCTTTATAATTAAATTGAATGAGAGCAATCTTTTTTTCAACATCTATTCGCATATAACACATTTCTTGTTGTTTTTCAATATATCGTATAATCATATTTTCTATTTCAGATGTAAAAAAATTATATAAATTATATTTCTTTACTTCTAATTGTTTCTTATAATCTATTTGATGTTGCATGAATTGTTCGAGATGTTGCATCACATAATTGTAACAATCTTGATGATCTATTTCATCTATATTGCTAATTCGTCTTTTTTTGTTTTCATTCTCTTGTTGTTGATTTTTCTGTTTGTTCTCTCCTTCAGCTGCTTTTTTGATTATACATTCTTTTATATCTGATGGCCATACATATAAACAGTGGTTGTTTTCTAATTTACCAGTTCCTGATTGTAAATAGGTGTTCCAGAGTACCATTTGTATATCTATTTTGATAATATTATATAAAAGTATTGCTATTTCTTGTAAATCTTGCATTGTACATGAATTAGCTGATGACGAAAGTATAGATTTTAATAAGTCTTGAAATTTTTGATAATTTAATGATAAATATTGTGGTATTCTATCATTCATATTTTCCACTCTATTGATTTGTTGTGCCTCATTATGATTATTATCAATTTTTTTCTTTTTTGATACAGGAGATGTTTGTAATAGTAATCGTTTATTAGTAGTTGATCCTGTGGGATTTTTCAATGCTATTTGTTGTGACTGTGGTTGATTTTCATCATCATCGTTTAAAGTGACTGATAATTGACTAAAGCTTTGGGATAAATGTTCTTGTAGAGTTTCCATTTCAGTTTCTTGTATAATATCTTCTTTATTAATATTTGTAGAATCCATTTCGGATGCGTATTGAAGTAAACAATCATCTGTGAAATCAATATCATTATCATCCATAGTTTCTTGAATAAGCAAAAAAGTAAGAATTAAAACTTAAAAATGAACAAAAATATTATCAAGAAAGATTTGAATGATCAGAAATCCGCATGGAAATCAAACAAAGTGTCCCTAGTAGGATTTTCGAGTTCATTTTAATTTTCTAAAACATGCAAAAAATTGTTTTGAAATGTACTTAATTGATCTTTTGTATTGAACACAACACGATGGATTTTCCTTCTATGTGATTAATAGATGAATAGATAATTAATAAAAAGATCTAGAATAGAAAATAAAGAGCGTGTATTTTTCATTTGAACTGACTATCATTGGTATGATTATCAGATGCCTTTTGTGGCTGTTTTCTTAAAAATCTAAAAATAAGAAAAATTACAAAAAAAACCAATAGAAATCAATTGAATATATATATATGTATAGGCTATGATTAAAAAGATAATACTGACGATTAAAATTTAAATGATACATAAAAAAAATTAAAAATGAATAGATAAATATAGTTTTCTTGCTTAGAGTGTTCTTCTTCTTGATTCTTCAAGAGGATAATAATTGATCATGTTGCATCGAAGGTTTCTGTTCAGCTAATAAAGTATTTAATGAATAAAGATGTTTACTATTTAAAATTATTTTTGTATTTTCATGTCCTAATTGTGCATCATGTTTTAAATAGCTTGTCCATAAATTACGAAATTTTAAATTAAATTGTTTATATGATCCATAATCATAGGAATAAGAAAAATGAAATATAAATTCTTGATCTTCTAAATCATGATTTTTATTCCATAGAGTACGTTGTTGTATTTTAATAAAATCAAATAATTGTTGACGTAATTGTTTATAAGTGGCTTGATCTAATGCAAATCGAATTTTTTCAGCTTTAAAATAGAAATAAAAATCTTTGAATTCTTGTTCAATAAAATCAATAGAATAACCATTCAATAAATATGCTATTTCAAGATTGATTTCTTCCTGTTTAAAATCATGAAAATCAGAAGAAAAACAAATAGCACGTATTAAAGCTGATCGTAACCATAATCTATGATTTAAAGTTGTATGATTAGTAACATAGGGTAAAACATATTTTGATCGAGATAATCCATGAAAAATATTTGTATAGAAATGATTATGACGATTATCTAGATGAACATTTAAAAAGTTAATATCTTTACCAATTGATGTTTCAATTTGAATATGAGAATATTTCTCTTTAATAATATCAAGAAATTGTATTAATTCATCTCTAGATTGATTCCATGTGAAAAATAACTGATTTTTATATCTATATGTGAGAAGAAAAATCACAACAAAATTAAATTTTCTTTTAATTAAAAAGAAACATATACTGATACATTACCGACCATAAAATTGTGTTTTCATTCTTGTATCATCAAAAATAAATTTATCATACGTTATTGATAAATATATATTGGATAATAATTCACTCAATAGGAAACTATTTGGTCCACTACTTCTTTTAAAACCATAGATTTTTTCATTATAATAGAAAATATTATTTTCAAGATATAATTCAATTAATTTTTTTATAGTATCAATTGAAATTGATTGACGTTTTTTTAATGTTTTAATTGTTGTATAAAAAATTTTATTTGATGGTAAAGTATTATTTAAAAAGTTGAGAAGTGCTTCAACTAGAGTTTCATGTGAAACCATTGTATCAAAATTCATAATTTTAATGGTTGTAAAGATTGTTGAAGATTGTAGGTGATGAATGTCATCTGTTGTATGAGTATAAAATTTTTCCATAAAATCAATTTCATTAAGAAACATTGTTCTCGTTGTATAGTAATAAAATAATGGTCGTATTAATTGTTTAAGATATTGAGCTAAATTTGCTGTAACACTATTTAATGTAGAAAACATTGGTTTAATTTGAAAAGAATTTTTCTAAAGAGAAAATGGAATATTCATCATATATAAAATTTACAGTAAGAAAATTTGTCTTACTGTAGATAAATCTGGTAAAAAATATAAATAAGGTAATTTGACTTTACCAATTTTTATTCGAAGTTTTTTAAGTGTTTCATTTCCGATTTTTTTCTCATTAAATAATTTTTGTAATTCAATATTTATTAAAGAATATTTTTTATTTAATTTCTCTTGTATATTTTGATCAGTGTTGTTTATTTCTTTTATATCATAAAGCATATAATAAAAATGATCTGTATGATTTTCTACATATTGATTGCATCGATGAATAAAATCGGCACGATTAGTTAAATAAAACATATTATTTTGATCTGATGTTCGTCGTAAAAGAAGATTATTTGAATTGAGAGAATGATGTATAGATTGAATAAGTTGCTTTTCATATAAAGCACGTTGATAAATATTATTAGGTAATGGTATAGAAAAAAGATTTTTATATTGTTGAAAAATATCATCATCAAATTTTAATTTTGTAGAAATTTCAGTGTGAAATGTATCGAAGACAAGAGCTATTTGATGTTTTAATGGTGCATATTGTTTACCTAACATATCTTTTATATTTTCAAATGTTGATGAAATACGTAATTGACATGGTGCAACATAGGTAGGACCACGACGAAGTAATTGTAATTGTTGATTTGTTAATTTATGTAACAAGTTAACATTCGAATTTGAATCAATAAGAAGATTAGTTAAAAAACCAATAGGTTGACAAATTTTTAAATTATTATTCGATATTGAATTTCGAATTGAATAATTAATAATAAAATGATATATAAATTTTATATGTTCATACATATTTAAAGAATGTTGATGAATTAATTGTTTTAATGATTCAGATATTTGTTGTTGTTTATTTTCATTGATTTCTTTTCTTTGTTCATCAACTATTGATTGATATTGATATATAATTGCTTGTTTTGCTTTAAGATAGACCATTATAAGATCAGTTTTTGTTTGTTGAATTAAATTTTCATATTGATTAAAGAATTGTTCACGAAGTTGTTTATTTGATAGAGTATAAAATGACCATGGAAGTTTAATTTGTAATGAATTATAAGATGTAGGAGGTTTATTACAAATAATACGTTGTCGATATTCATTTAATTCTGATTTAGCAATTTCTAATTGTAATTCTTTATCAAAGAAATTCTTAATCAATTGTTTCTAAAAATTTATACAAAATAAGAATAATAAAAAGATAAGAGATTATCAAATTCTTTTTGTCATACTTGTTCATTGGTTAATTTAAATTGTTCAATTTTACGTTCAATTAATTCATTTTTATATTGATACATAAGAACATTTTGTCGAGATTCACATTTAATTCGAAATAATTTCAAATCATGTTGTTCAATAAATATTTCCAAGGTTTTTTCTAATTTTTCTGTCCAATAAGAAGAATCAGAATGAATTAATTGTTGTTTATTTTCATTAAATTGTTTTTGATAATATTCAATAGCATCACCATATTTTTTTATATGATCACATGCAATAGTTTGATAAATAATTTGTTCACTTTTTTCCATTGAAGATGCAGTAGATGTTGAAGTTTCTTTTAATTGTTGTTTGTTCGAAATTTCTCTCATTGATGTGATACAATGTGGCCAATATCGTCGATCAACATAGATTTCTTTTTCATCGACACGAACTATTGCATCATCATTATCTGCTAATAAACCTGTACCAGATCGTAAATAAGTGGACCATAAATCATGAAGTATATTAAAATATCGAATTTGATACATAAAACAAGCCATTTGTCGTATATCTTCTAAAATAGTATCATTCATATTATTTTTGTCTACATTTTTATAAATCATTTGATCGAATAATTTATTTCGTGATAATAAATAATCTGGTAGATTATCATTGCCTTTATCTTTTGTATCTTCTTCCATACTTGTTCGAAATCTTTTTGTTATCGATTGTGATACAATCGATGTTGTTGGCGGTAATGGTAAACGTCTTCGTTTATGATCCATTGTTATTTCATATTCATAATCACTAAGTGTCGACAATTGACTTAAACGTTGTGATAAAATTTGTTCATCCTTATCATCAACTATCTAATAATATAGACAATAAGATGAAGGGCAAAAAAAAATTGATTTTTACCTTCTCATCACCTTCAAGGTTACCACTAGGACTCATATTTAAATATTTTTCCATATATTCTTGTTCTTCAGCATCTCCTATTATATTTGATAAAGTATTGTTATCTAATGGATAAATACAATTAAAATCTTCTTGTAGTTCGACCCATGTAGATTTATCAGTCAGTGTGTTATTGTTGTCATTGTTTCTATTTTCATAATCAAAAATATCAAATATAGTCGATTGATCATACTAGATAAACAAAATGTATTGTGATTTTTATATGTATAAAATATAATCTTATCAATTTCACACTTACTTCTATTGTTGTTGATTGTATAGAAATATTTTGCTTATTACTATTGTTTTTAGTTGTAATAGTCAAATCAGTTGTTGTTGCCGGTGTTCTTATGTTTGATGATGCCATATAATAAAATGAATAATAACAAATTAATTGAAATATAAATCTAAAACAAATCAATCATATAGAATATATATTGTAATGACTAATAGAATAATTATAATAATAATCATAGAAGAGTATAAAATGCATATTTTAAAAAGAAAGATAGCCTTATCGTTAAGCAAAAATTATATAGAGTCTATTTAGATTGTTCAAAATTGTAACATTGTATTTTATAATCATTGATACATTGAAATTTTTCTGTTGCTAGAATTAAATATTTATCTATATAGTCAATTATTATTGTATTCATTCGTTTATGAAGAGGTTTTTGATGTTCATCGTGCCACATTTTCTTTATTTCATCTTCAAATAGTTTTTTAGATTCTTCTAATTTCATTTCTAAGATATTGTAAAATAAAATGGACATTTCACTTTTATAATTTTTTACAATGTCCTGATGTTGATCAATTAATTGTAAACGTTGATCAATATTTTTCAAAGATTGAATTGAAGATGGTAATAAAATTTGAATTGAATTTATTAAATTAGATTGTTTATAGAATAATACATCGTGTTTTGCTAGTTCATAATTGCATTTTAAATTATAAAGTTCTCGAATTAATTTTAACTAAAGAGTAGAAATGTATATTTTATTCAAAAATATAAAACTAGAATATTTTATTATGACTTATTACTTGTTGTTCTGTTGGCATTTGTTGTAGAATAGTACGATTAAGGTATTGTTTTCGACAATCGAAACTAACTAATTCCATTCGACATTTATATTTTAATTGTAAATTTTCCATATGTTTCAAAAGAAATGTTTTTAAAGCATTTTCAATTGTACTGCTGTAACCATTAAACTTTTCTTTTTTTAAATTTAATTGATGTTGTAATTCTTGTTGTTTTGTGTTAATTTCATTTAAATGTTGCATAATAAATTGCATATAATCATTATTATTATAAATTGCAATGATGCCATCGTCAATCATATCATTATGACTTGTTATTGTTGTTGTTGTTGTATCTTTTTCAATTTGATATAATTGAAACATTTTCTTTATTGGTAATGGCCAGTCTTTTAAATTTAATGATGATTCTTTTATATTTAAATTACCAGTGCCTGCTTTTAAGTAAATATTCCAAAGTGAATGTTCAAGATTGAGTACATTTATTTGATAAAAAAGAATAGCTATATCTCCTAATTGTTCAAGATTAATGGTGTTTTTCATATGGAAAATTTTTTCTTGAGCCATTCGTTCAAAAATTTTATTCTCCGTATATTGTAAAAAATCTGGAATCTAATGTAGTAAAAATAAAGTAACAGAGACAAAAAGAGAGTGAGTAATACGAATAGAAACAAAAAAGAATCTATTTCAATCATTCATATTAAAAATATATATATTTACCTTAAGTATATCATCCAAATTATACGAAATTCTAGAATAGTCATCATTTAGTTCAAATGCATCATTTTTATTAATTTGTTTTGTTACAGATGTAATAATTGATTCTTGACAATCAATTGTGCCAAATTGCATTAATTCTTCATCTGTCATTGTATCATAAATGATTGGCATATCAGATAAATTATTAGTAGCAGAAGCCATTGAACTTGGTGAGAATTAAAAAAATGAGTATAATCTAGAATTAAAAAATTTTAAATAATATAATTAATCTCGAAGGTTATATAATGATGAAAATGAAAGTTATTGATGAATTTTAATGCACATACACTTACAGCAACAAAAGAAATAAACAAAAAAGGAAAAGGATAAGTACAGTTATTTTTAATGATGAAAATAGTTTATATAAAATTGTTCACTATAATGTTTATTTTCTATACCAAAAGAAGAATAAAATAGCATTTGAATTGTTTATAAGATTCTTAAGTGTACAAAAAGACTAAAAGAATGATCGTGGACGAATAAGATTACTACACCATTCACCACGATTAGCAATAATTTTTCTTTCAGACATACCATCAGGATTTGAATTACTATTATTAGTGTTGACCATACTTTGATCAAGATGACCAATTGTATTTAATTTAGTTTCAGTATGTGTAATAAATAATGCTTCAATAATATGTTGTAATAGTCCTGAACAATTTTCTGGTACTATGAATATATATATATAGAATTTTATGTAATAACTTAAAATGAACTTTTAGTTAAAAAAAGTATACTTACAAACAGCTACAATAGCAGCATTATATAGATCAAGATTATTATTAGACATTAATAGATTACGTTCATTTTTAAAAATTTGAAATTGTTCAGCACATTGACGAGTAGAAAATGTATAATTATTCGATGGTAAAGGTGGTAAATCAGTCATAAATAGGCCAGCTTCTAAATCACTACGTATAAAAGGTGCTGTTATAACAGGTGATGTTGGATCACTTGGTATTGTTGAAGGTAAAATATAGGTTTTATTATCTAATTCAGCTTCTTCTTTTGTCATTGGCACTAACCACCAATAATAAGGATTAGAATTTAAAAACCATTGCATAGCTATTGAACAACGAGCCGAATGACGATAGAGAAGCATACCATCTTTTGTTAAATCTCTGTATTAACATTCAAAAACAGAAAAAAAATGATATAATAAAAATATTAATTAACAAAATATCTTTTTTTTTTGTTTTAATTTTAATATACTCATGTGATTTGGTTTTTTTATCTAATCGATGAACATTTTTAGAACCAAGAATAAATTCACGCATGATTCGATTACCATGTTTACGATGATCTATATGTCATATAATAAATTTAATTCTAATTAAATTTTAATAGATCTTGTGGCATATATTTATAAATAAAGAGCAATATCAAAATAAATTATATATAAATACATACAAACTAATCGTTGATTTAATGTCATAGACGTATAACCAATATAATCGAATTGACCACATGGACATGTTAAGACATAAATAATATTTCTCGTTTGACATGACTATATACAAATATATATAAATATATGTATATAAGAAATAAAAAATAAATTTTTTGTAATTTTTGTTTTTTCATTGTTTAAAAAAGATAAACTAACTGTTGGACAATTGAGTATAGCTTCATAACCATTTACAAATCGATGTTTTTGTTTAGATGAAAATTTCACTACAGGTTCATATTGTAGTAGTTGTTCTTGTTGTTGAGTACGACTAGATATAATTTCTGGTATTGGGAAACAAAAAGGACAAGTACGTTGTTGACATTGTATCATTCCATATTGAACTTGTGGTTCATTTCGACAAAATAAACCATGTTTCTGTTGTTGAGGATTTGGTCGTGCACCTCGAAATGAACATGTCTTCATAAAAAAGAGTTCCACTAAAATGTATAAAGTAACAATATTAAAGATAAGAAGAGAAATTTAAAAACAAATCTACCATCAATTTGAAGATAAAATTCTAATGCTATAGCATATTCACTTATTGATAATGGTTCATAATCTATAGAATGAGGAGTTTCAAAACGATATTGTATTCGTTCATTTGTCATAATATCAATACATTTACAAAGACGTTCATAATTATAATCAAGAATAATTTCATCAACATGTAAACGTTGAACTAAATCGTTGTATAATTGTTGATAGATATTTAAAAAAAATGATGGAATTCTATTATTATATTTGCGTTGATCTATTAATGTAAAAGATTTTTGAAAAGCATTATGTTGACGTTGTCGTCGTTGTTCATATGTTAATTGATGATCTATATAATATAAAAAAAAATATATTTAGAGCATAACAAAAGTACCATTCATGTGTTTTCTTTTTTGAATAGAGTGCAATAAGATTTAAATTTTTATTTCTATACAGTGTGAGAGAAGAAAAAGATAAAAATTCTATTTTTTTCTATGCCATTTGATCATCATTCAATTAATATTCATGTTGTATCTCAACGGTATATGTAAGAAAAAAATAAATAAAAACCTAAATGAATAGAAATTTATTTACCAGGTATATTGGCTAAAAGTAAATGTTCACGATTACGATAAACTTTGACACCATCTTGATGTAAAGAAGGAAAAGCAGGTAAGAGTGACAGACGACTCATATTATCATTTTTATTATTATTGGATGGTAATAATGGTACTTGATCATCACTATTTGTATTATTATCATTATTATTATCGTCATCGGAAGTTGAATGGCATAAGTTTCTATTCTGAATAATAGTTTGTTGTTTCACTTCTGAAAATCGTATCGACATATTGAAATTGAATGAATCTTAAAATATATAGAGTCACATATTGTTAACAAATTTTGAGAGAGTGAAGCAGAAAAAGACAACAATATACAACAAACTTATTGTTTACCAAATAATAATAATAACAATCTTGATATTTTTATTATATGATATCTTTGAAATTAATAAAAACTTTTTCAATTTAAAATTAAAATCAATCTAAACTAAAATGAATATATAATATTTGATAAAAAAAATTAAATTAAAGTATGATAGAGATTATCAATAAATGTTATTCTTACTAAAACTAGAAAAGAAAGTTTTTTTTTTTAAATAAATTAAACTCATAGCCAAAAAAGAAACAAACAATACTGGTAGGTCTAAAAAATGAATGAATGGATACAAATTTAGTAATAATGTAATAAAAAGAAAAAGATTATTTATTTATTTCTCGTTCATGTCCGGTATATAACAATATTAATGATTTAAACGTTTTCGGAAAATAAAATAGTTCAATAACATTTGAGCATTATATTGAAAATAACAGTATAGAAAGGCAATTAAAATTACAAGTATTAATATTCCAATAACATACACATACCTAAACATAGAAAAAAAATTTGAAAATAATTTTTTTTTACTTTAAAATGTATATATTTATGTTAATTCTTTTTGATTAAGAAGAGAGACAATAATTAAAATTACGAAAAAGATAAGGATGTTAGCAATATATAGAGGTATATGAGAAATAGAAAATAATCTTGAGCTTATTGATATAACACTAAACGAATTTAATATATAAAATAAATTGAATAGAAAGCTTTAAAAAAAACTGTACTTACCAATATCTTAAAATATGTTTTACTGAATGCAAAGGTGTAAATACAGCATCTGTTGTTTCTGTTAAAAAACGATTTGTTTGCTGTTTGACACCATCTATAACACGATCTGTTTGTTGTTTAACACTATTCATAATACCACTTGTTTGTTCCTTGACACCATCCACAATACGAATCGTATGATTCTTAATACCTTGTACGAAATCAACTGTACTATTCTTCAGAGTATTAGGTAAATTTTGGAATGATGTACAAAATAGTGAACTACAACTCTTTATCATTATTGTATGATTCTTAGTGTTATTGTTGGATTGAGTTTGATCATTGAAATAATGCTCTTTAATTTGTTGTCGTCGGTATCGGTGTAGTATCGAATTATTTAAATTACTTAATTTATCATGTTCCATTGAATAAAGAGTAGTGGCATATATATTACAAGTATATTGAATAATAAGAATGGTATTAAGATAATAATAAAACAAAGCAAAATAATACATACTGAATTATTGTTACAAGAAGAAGAAGAAGAAGAAGAAGAATTAATTATTAAATGAAAATGATACCAATTTGCTGGAAAATATTGAGATTTTATAGTTCAAGATCCGAGAGAGAGAACGAGAGAGAGAGCTAAGAGATAAAAAATAATTATAATTTTCTATTGGTGGAAAAATAATTTTTCGTAGAAGAGAGTGAAAATCAATTCAGAGACATATATAATTAATTCCAAGGATAAAAAAAAAATCATTGAGAAAGACTAAACAAATAATTAGTATCTCTTATTTGATGGATCTATAGCATATTTCATTTTGTTAACTACAATATTGTAAACAAAAATGTTAATGAAGATGAAATTGATTGACAAAATTCTAAATAAAAAAACCGAAATCCCGTAATGATGGATATGTTACAGATTTTGTTTGAAAAAAAAAGCAGCCTTGGAAAGAATAATATAAACGAAGTTGAAATTGATTGATTTGAAACAAATGATGTTCTCGGTTTGGAAAGTGTCATCAAATTAATGAAGGAATATTTACATTACATTGTTTATTGTCCTTCTGTAAAGTAAAAAAAGAGTGACGTACACAAGGCTTTTTTTTTTCTTGAGAGAAAAAAAAAGAGAGTGAAAGAGAGAGACAGAGAGAGAGAAAGAGAGAGAAAAAAAAGACGATTTCTTATCTAAGTTCATTCGATCAGATCTTAATCTCGACGAAACAACATCTTAGTATTATACTTAACTATTCACAACTTCTGTCAATTTTTTTCTCTTGAAAATGTTCAATCCAATCCGTAAACCTACTGTACGCCGTCATATTTATCCCAGAGTAAATTTAAATCAAATATTTTTTTAATAAGTAATTTTTATTGTATTCTATATTGTTATTTTAGAATCAAGATATCCCACATGTAATAGTTCTATCACCACCACCACCACCACCATCACCATCCTACGCTCCAATTCAATCACTACCACCACCACCACCATATTCTTTAATTGACTTAATACCACCACCACCACCATATTCATCAATTCAATTACCACCACCATTACCTGCACCTCCAGTTCCACCAATATTATCCACTGCTACTGCTACTACTTCTGTTGTTACCACTTCAAGTATTACAATTGTAAGACGGTCGACAAAGCGGCAGTTCAACGATTCAAGAAATGAAGTTGAACCACAAGCAAAACGTGGTAGTCAAGATTTTAATTGTTCTTGGTCCTATTGTCCACATTGTCGTATCAACAACAGAAGCAGTAGCAGTAACACAGATCCCGACGAAATGGATTATATTGTTATCGATTAAAACAATATAAAATTTTTGCTTGTATCTATTGTAAATATAGTTTGTTTTGTTTCTCTTAAAAATTTACTTATTAACTTTAAATTTTTTATACATTTATTCAGTTTTGCAATTATCTTATCTTCTATTATTAAATCTTTATTTCAGATATTCATATTATTGTCCTTCACTTATTTTATTCTTCAATAATGCAATTACCAAAAAATTTTCGATTCTCTACCCGTCTCGGTCCTAAATTGGAGCCTACAACAACAACAATAATAAAAAAAAAAGTAACCATGAAAATAGTTATTATAAATCTAAATAAATGTGTAAAATTCTTATTCATTATCATAGATTGAAAAAACAATCGAATCAACAAAAGCCTCCTCCTATTTAGAATCAAATCAAAATATACAAGTAATTTCTATGATAACTTAATACAAAATAATTTTTAATTTTTTAAACTGTTTTAATTGTATTTCCACAGTACAAAATATCTTTAAACAATTATCAACAACAAAACCTATCCGACATGAACTATACTCAAGTGTCAGATAAAAAAAAAGAAGAAATAAAAAAAGATATTATTATAGTTAATACACGGTAAAATTTAATTATTAATATGTCAATTGATTTTTAAAAAAATTCTTTCTTTTTTTCATTTTGAAGTAGAAGCAACGACAATTGTAATCATATTAAATATAGATATCGATTAGAATTATTTGAAATTGAATGTGAACATGACGACGAGGAGGAATACGCCACAGCAGTGTATTCCAATAATATAAATACTATTATTGATGAATTTAAAAAGTTCGTTTGGGACAATAAAGATAGATTAGAACCCGATAATTATGATTTTCTTTTAAATTTAAATTGTTAAACATTATCGATATGCAGTGTGTATATATATTGATTAATTCAGTTTTATTTTGCTTCATTATTTCGCATATTTAATTCTTCTTTTCTGTATTTGACTGTTTGTTTTTTTTTATTAATTATTTGAAAAATAAATTCGAAAAATAAATATTTG
Organism: Macrotrachela quadricornifera; assembly: GCA_022393335.1. NCBI lineage: Eukaryota > Metazoa > Rotifera > Eurotatoria > Philodinida > Philodinidae > Macrotrachela > Macrotrachela quadricornifera. The sequence goes on from JAJEKB010020908.1 coordinate 489,213, forward strand.
CTCGTCATTATAAATGAACAGGTGATATCTCATTAACCATGAATGATAAAATTCAAAATGAAAATTTTTCTAATAGATCTCTCTATACTGAACATCTTTTGTTCCAATGCCATCATTCTTAAATGCTTTCTCGTATTAGGAAAAATTTATTGAAAAAAACTTGGGTCAAAATTTTAAAATTTTTGGGACAAAAATGGAATCTCTCAAAATATGAGCGGTAAAAATTTAGAAAAAATATTTTCTGATAGATTCTGAGTAGAGGAACATTTTTGGTTCTAGGGTCAACTTTCTCAAATGCTTCCTTCACAAAGAAAAAAATTAATTAATGAAATCGATCAACCGTAAACATGGAATATTTTAGTCAGGATACATGTGAAAATTTTTAAAAAAATATTTTCTGATAGATTCTGAGTAGAGGAACATTTTTGGTTCTTGAGCCAACTTTCTCCGATGCTTCCTTCACTAAGAAAAAAATTAATTATTAAAATCGATCAACCGTAAACATGAAATATTTTAGTTAGGGTACACGTGAAAATTTTAAAAATAGTATTTTCTGATAGATTTTGAGTAGAGGAACATTTTTTGTTCCAACAATATCTTTGTCAGACGTTTCCGCTTCAAATTAAAAATTATTTAAAAAATCGATCAACCGGAAACAGGTGATATCTCATTAACCATGAATGTTAAAATTCAAAATAAAAATTCATCTGATAGATTTTTCTATACTGAACATCTTTTGTTCCAATGTCATCGTTCGTTAACGCTTTCTGGCATCGGAAAAAATTCATTGAAAAATTGGGTAAAAATTTCAAAATTTTTGGGTAAAAAATGGGATTTCTCTAAATATGAATTTTAAAAATTTAGAAAAATTATTTTCTGATAGATATGACTATGGTGAACATTTTTTGTTCCAGGGTCAACTTTCTCCGATGCTTCCTTCACTAAGAAAAAAATTAATTACTGAAATCGATCAACCGTAAACATGAAATATTTTAGTCAGGGTGCACATGAAAATTTTTAAAAAAATATTTTCTGATAGATTTCGAGTAGAGGAACATTTTTTGTTCCAACAATACTTTTGTCAGACGTTTCCGCTTCAAATTAAAAATTATTTAAAAAATCGATCAACTGAAAACAGGTGATATTTCATTAACCATGAATGTTAAAATTCAAAATAAAAATTCTTCGGATAGGTTTTGATCTGCTGAATGTTTCTTCTTTTGTAACTAACTTGATTTTTTGCTTCCTTTAAATTTTAAAAATTAAATTTAAAAAAGTGTGATCAATTTAAAAATTGTATGAACTAGGACAAATTTTTTACTACATATTGAACACAATTTCAATTGATGGTGATTTATCTCTTATTCAATTACGTCGACATATAAATTTTGTTGCATTTCAGAATGAGTACTAAATCTTAACTTCATATTATTTGTACCGGATGGTTCTATCCGCTATCGGCATTGCATGGCGATAGAGGTGAGTTCGAACCGCACATTCGGCACACAATATAATACATTATTATATTAATGGTCCAGGTTCTGATCCTGTCCAAATATAACCGGTCCGCGTAATGTGTAGCTGAATCAGTCATTATGATTCAGTGAACTAGGGCCACTAAACTATCGGTACTAACAGTACGGAACAGTAGTTATGATCCGTCAACTGGGTGTACCCCCCGGATAGGTGACGAACCTGGATGACGCAGTGTGGTAATGCGTCGGGATGGGGGTGGGCGTTTTTGTTGTTTTTTTCTTTATAATTTTGTCCGAGTACTATTGAACAATTAATAATTCGAGTAAAAGAATTGAGCATATTAAAGAAATTCTATGAAATAATAAAATTTGAAACATTGTTCATTTCATCTGATGGACTTGTCCATTGTAGATGCTTCTATGAGACATTTAAAATGAATTAAAAGTCTATTATCACTTCGTAAATCATATCAAGCTTTAACAAAAAGTTCAATAGAAAATTTCTTCCAATGCAATCTATTCTAAGATCATTTAATTAAATATTTAAAAATAATTTCTCTTATTTCTTCTTAACAATCTTAATTATGCTAAGGTTGAAAATAAACATTTAAAGTATAACAGACAATTTTCTAGTGAAGTCTATAGAAATTCGCTATTCAATTTGTATTTTCTTAAAAATTCGATATTCGACAAAATTAAAATAAAAAATTGAATTTTCTAGCTTAAATATCGAGAGTAAATTTATATTGACTTTTTGCTGAAAATAATATTTGATACAGTAATTGGGAGATTCTATCTAAAATTTATTATTCTGTTTAGATTTCTGTTTTCTATTAAAAAAGGTAATCAATCTTAAATTGAGACAATTTCGTAAACACATACTTCATCCAAAAAGGATTAAATAAAATACTTGAATAAATGTAATTCAAATATAAATAGTACCATAGCATTAAACTTAACATTAAAGCATCATGTCACAAATTAAGGATTTTAATTTAAACGGAAGCAATATCATAGCAATTAATACCTAAGTAAATTTAGTCAAATATTCGAAAAAAAATTAGCTAGAATTTGTCCAATAGCGGTTCCAACACATTCTAGAATAGAACTCGACGCGCTCTCTCGAATGGTATAATTAGATCTTTCATGTGTCAAACTATCTCACAAATAATTCAG
>JAJEKB010020908.1:491873-513396 GCA_022393335.1 Macrotrachela quadricornifera
CTAGAATACAATTCGATGCACGCTATCAAATGCTAGAATTAGATTTTACATATTACGAAGTACAAGAAAAATAGTGCGGAAAACGTGGTTTTTCCACCATATAAACATAAGTGTGAAAACAGTAAAATTAGGTAGGAATCGTCCAGGAACGGTTCCAACTTGTATCCAAAGTATTGTACAACACAACTCGACGCATTCTATCGAATGATATAATTAGATTTTTTACATCTCAAAGTATATGAGAAATAATTGAGAAATATCGATATTTCACTATGTAAACAGAAGGATTTATATAATTAGTAAAACCCGCTAGGAGTTGTCCACGAATGGGGCCAACCGATATCCCAAACAGTCTAGAATACGATTCGATGCACGCTATCAAATGGTATAATTAAATTTTCGATATTTCGAATTAAAAGAAAAATAATTCAGAAATACTGGTTTTTCATTATATATACATAGGCAATTATATAAAAAAGAAAAGATTAGGTGGCATTCATCGAAGAATGGTTTCAAACGATATCCAAAGCATATTTGATTACAACTCGACATACTCTATCGAATGGTATCATTAAGTTTTTTCATTTCTCAAACTAGATGAACAATAATTGAGAAATACTGGTTTTTCACCATATGAACATAAGCAGTTTTACAAAAAAAAAGTTACCTCGATTTCCTCAAAAAAAAAAGTTCCAACTTGTTTCAACGCTTTTCAGAATACAACTCGACGCGCTCGATCGATCGGTATAATTAGATATTTTATATTTTACACCAGGTACAATATAGTCACGTAATACTGGTATTTCGCCATTTAAACATGAGAATTTATATAGTAAAATTAACTAGGACTTATTCAAAAACGCTTACAACCTGTTTCAATGCATTCGAAAGTACAATTCAACGAGCTCTATCGTATGGTAATAATAGATTTTCCAACTCTCAATCTACAGAGTGTTCAAAAACCTTTACGTCCTCACTCAGGTTCGACCTTAAGAACAAATGACTCCAATAAGTATCTTATACCAAATTGAAGCCCGCAAAAAACTACATCGACGAGTACAATTAGACCAAACATTGTCTATTAAATTATTGAAAAAATCTTGTACTGTATCTCAAGATGTCATAGATTCTACAAGATGTTACAAAACCTTTATATCTCCCGCGGTTCGAGCTTAAAATGAAATGACTTCACTAAGTATTTTATACCAAATTGAAGCCGGTAAAAAACTGCATCGATTAGTGCAATTGAACTAAACATTGTCTATTACACTACTAAAGAATCTTGCACTGTATATCAAGATGTCATACATATGATATAATAGAATCTATGACATCTAGATGTACAATGCAAAATTTTTTAATAATGTAGTAGACAATGTTTGGTCTAATTGCACTCATGGATGCAGTTTTTTGTGGGCTTTAATTTGGTATAAAATACTTAGTGAAATCATTTGACCTTAAGGTCGAACCGGAGGACTTAACGATTTTTTAAACACCCTGTATGCCTGAAATAATCGAGAAATACTTGTTTTATTTTTTACCACATAGATATAGATAATTGTACAGTAAAATTTTGTAGAATTCTTCGAGAAACAGATGCAATCGATTCTAAAACATTTTAAAATATAACTAGATGCGCTCTGTCAATTGGTATAATTAGATTTTTCATATTTAAAACTGAAAGAAAAGTAATCCAGAAATACGGCTTTTTCACCATTTAAACATGAGCGTTAATACAGTAAAGTTCAGCTAGGATTTGTCCACCAAAGATTTTAACTGATTTCAATGCATTCAAAAGTACAATTCGATACGTTGTATCGGATGATATAATTCAATTTTTCATATCTCAAACTATGATAGAAATAAATCGAGAAATGTTGGTTTTTCATCATATAAACATAAGTAGTTATACAAAAAAAGTTCGCTAGATTTCCTTGAGAAAAAGTTTCATTCGTTTTCAAAACATTTCAGAGTACAACTCGACGTACTCTATCGAATGATATAATTAGATTCTGCTGCATATGTCAAATTGTGTCAGAAATAATCTAGAAATACTGATTTTTCACTATATAAACAACATCGTTAATACAGTAAAGTTAGCTACTATTCCGTCAAGGAACAGCCCGAAGCTGCTTCATTGCATTTGAAAGTGTAAGTCGACGAGCTTTATTCACTGGTGAAACAAGATTTCTGTTAGCATAAAACGTGCTTCGAAAAATGCAAAATATTGTTTCATTTAGTGCAGCATATATTTAGTTAAAATAAATGTTCCATTAATAAACTGTTATTCGTGAAAAAAGTTACAATTCAATGATGGCTTTGAGACAGAACAGTAACAATGCTTCGTATAAGTCAACTGAAGTGATTCAAATTATAAGAGATAAGTCGAAAATAAAAGTTGAAGGATTTTTGTATAATAAATACAATAATCATGACGGTATGTTTTTTGTTGGGTTGGTGAACGCAATGCACACAAAAAGAAAGGGAATGTACTACGAAGGCCACTACAGTGAGATTGTCGGTCAGTATAAGATTCATATATTTTGATACAAAAACACCACATTCATGCACCAAAAGCCAGCAGACCTGTAGCTTTGAGAGTTTTGCATTAAAACGAAGGAGCTCGCTTAAATTAATAATGATCAACTTTTACGAATCATTAGTAGTGTAATTGCTAAGATCTGAATTGCGGCACAATCGTATTTACGACTCAAAAATGATTAAAAGTAAGAAATCAAAAAGAACAATAATGTTTTTCGAAGAAGAATTTTAATCGAAAACTTTGGTGAAATTTACAGTACCAGAAGCCTACTCTGTTACATTCGGTGGAATACGTTTGAATAAAGATATTTTCGATGAAAATGATAGAATTTTGCTTTATAAAAGAAGCAAATATCTTAAATGACTGTAATAAGCAAAACTTAGATTTTTGATGGAACATTTAAAACCGTGACAATCTTGTTCTCGAAGTGATACACAATTTACATTTCTGCTAATGGAAATGTTATTTTTCGAAATTATTCTCTTGATTTATACACCAAAAAACAAAAACAATCTTGAGGATGAGGATGATTGAAGAATTATATAAGAGATTGTATCAGGAACTCAATGAATTGATGTATAAGAATGAATTGGAATTTGAATCAGACTTTGTTTATTAATTGATTTTAGAAAAACTTCAATTACTACAGTAAAATCATAGTATTCAAGTGTTCAAAGCAAAGGCTATTTAGATGAATCAGGAGTGGTGGAACGTTTCAAAATCAGGTGAGGCTCGCACAGTTGAAACTTTGCTTGTTATCCTAAACAATTTTTTTACATATTACCTTGACACAGATACATGAGCGAAGTTCAGGCGATAAACTAATTCAGACTAGTGGCGTAACCAATGCTACACCAAGGGAGCTCAGCTCTACACTTAAAAAAAATTGTTTATTAACAAAAAATACGTTTCGCTTTCATATACCCTTTAAAGGTTAATTATTCTACTGTTTTTGTTTTTTTACAATGTATTGCTGGAGTTAGCAACATCAGCTACATTCTTTCGTAAGTTTTATCAATCCATAAACTTCAAGAATCTGAGGTTGTTGTTGCGAGAACAGCTACTGCATTATTTTCCTGTTCTTTTCCAACTGAAGTTGTTTTATATTTTTATAAAGATACAATAATTTCAAAGAGTCTAAGAACTGTATATTTCATATTCACATTAGATTTGAATTTTAAAAAGTTTGTTTTTTTACATACGATGATACGAACGCCGAAACCATGTACATATAATCAATTTTATGAAGTTTTTCCTTATAAATATGTAACAACAAATAATGATTAATCCGTGATCAGTGCATGAAAGCTCAAAGTGTACTTTATGGAACATGATCTAAAAGGAATATTTAAGTATATAGAAGGGCAGAGATTATGACTTGCTACCCTTTCCTCATACGTGACAGACATCATATCAACCAGTCATCACAAATGTGACAGAAATCTTTAGTGACGACTAGAGATAGACAAAATAGTTCCGATCTCGGTAGCATCGAGATTGGGATCAAAATAGACTGACCCCACTCATCTCTAGGAACACGACCTACTACAAAATAAACAGACGTTTGAAACCTCATTTTTATAGTGTCAGTAGTCCCATTGTGTTCCATATTTTTATTTTACAAAGAATGTGTTAATAATAACTTGTTCAATTAATTTAATTGGACAAAATGCTCGTTTAACAGTTAAAATGAGAAGGAAAGATCAGATGTTTGACTTTTAACCTTTTCTTTTGTTTTAGACACTATTTAAGAGCTGATCCAGTGTATTATTTCGGTGACATTTGGTGATTCTAACTTAAAATATTGGCATCGACATAATACTCGAAAGAAAATATTTGTCTGATTAAATCCGCATTAACATGAAACGAAATATTTGAGCATGATGAATGCTACCATAATCTTCTACTGTTCCAATAGATTAATTATGCTGAATGAATCTATAAGCTACGAGGATGAGTTAGATATTCAGATAAGTATATGAAAAAATCAACGTTTTTGCTCAAAAACAGTGAGCTCCAAACTTGAAGTTAATGAATTTCTACTTTTTCAAAAACTTACCAGTTGTAGTTTTCGTGTTTGTTTTTTATTTCTTCCACATGACCGGCTCACTAAGCATATTCAAGTGTACCTACTATTTGAGCAATCACAAAACAGTGAGTAAAAGTTCTCAGCGAGAGGGTGAGATGAAAACTGGACGTTTGTAAACTCCAAATTTGAAGCTTACTTTTTTTGACCATTTTTTTTTAAAGATTATTTAGTTAATACTTTGACCTAAATTTTAATAGTTAGAGTTGTATTTCCACTCAATTAAACGTAGTGAATAATAATATCACGAACGAAAGATAAATGCTCGATTGTAGACTTTTTTCCTTTTTGAGTACACTATTTCGTGATTACTTTATTTACACATTACTTACTGTGAATAAAATGAAAGATGCTGCGCGGAATCATGACGGCATATATAATTTTGAACACTACTACTTTTGATATTGATAATGCCTGGCATTCTCTGAACATTCGTTCATTTTTAATAATTCTATTTTACCGTTTCTAAAGTATTACTGATACTCGATATTAATTGCCGAAGATCTTCAATATCATTCATTATTGTACGTAGGTGAAGTTCGCCTCATATTTGAGTAAATCCAATCAAGATTCGTCCAGGAAGTTGCTTCAACTGTTCCAAAGCGTAGCTTCTCAAAAGCGATACTTTTGAATTAAATATTATAACTACTTAAAATAAGGCGCGTCTACAATATTCATGTAACTATTTGTTTAAGTAGCTATTGAAAACTAAAAGTTCAGCTATTTAAACGACATTTACAACTATTAAAGTATTTAGATAGCTGAATCCTTTTATAAAATTTCAGAATAAAAATAAAATATTGTTTCTAAAATAGTCAGCATTCATAATGATGAGCTTTTAACCAGTTATATTAATACACTGCTGATAAGTATGAATGTTTTTAACAGTCAGTAATTGAAATACGGAACTCCATTTTTGCATATTGTACCAAATTCTAATCTATAGTCAGTGAATATATCTATTTGTAATATAGATTATTTTGTTTCAGAAATAAAATATAGTTTTAAAACCCATGATTAGTTAAAATTATTTAAATTGAATTATTTAATTTTCCCCTTTTTTCACCCCTTGCTCGAATTGGAGTTGTTACATCTAAATGAGTGAACATAGTCATCATCAATAATTTGAATATATTTACGTGAATAATACATTAACGATATAGATTTGTTTGATTAATAAATGAAATACAGTCTAACAATTGATGATTATTTAAACTGATTTATTTTTCCACCACCCTCCTGGTGAATATATTAAATAGCTGGCAAAACTTTAAATAGCTGTTGATATCGATTAAGTCGTCCTGGTTACTTAAAGTTAACGCCAAGAAATATAAGGAAAGATTAAATAGCTATGAGACTTTTAAATAGCTATTGATATCGATTAAATAGTGCTGGAAAAGTTTAAATAGTGCTAGCTATTTAATGTCGAAGGTAAGAAAGCATATAAATAGATAAAGTAGCTACAAAAAACTTTGAATCGCTATTGATATCGATTAAATAGTGTTGGGTACTTATAGGGAAACGTAAGCAAGTATATGAGAAGATAAAGTAGCTACGGAAACTTTGAGTAACTATTGACATCGATTAAGTAGTGCTGGAACAGATTAAATAGTGCTAGCTACTTATATTCAGAGGATGTTTTTTCTGCAAAACATTTTCAAATCGCTATACATAGGAAAAAAAGTATCTCTTTTGAGACTGAGCCGTTTCAAAGAGTCCCAGAATAGAATTCGACGCGCTCTATCGATCGGTAATCTTAGTTTCTCCATAGCTCACATCATTCGTGAAAAAATATCAAAACACTCATTTTTTACTCTATGAATCTTAGCATATAGTTAGTAAATCCAGCCAAGATTAGTATAGGAAGTTATCCTAGCTGTTCCAGAGAGTTCCAGGATAGAATTCGACGCGCTCTATCGATTGATAACCTTGGATTTTCTACAGCTCATATCATGTGTAAAAAAATGCCAAAATGCCTATATTTTCTTAGACAAATCTCAACTCATATAAATAAAAGTTTTTCAAAAAACTAGCGGCCAGAAATGAATTGATCGGTTTCTTGATTAGAAAATGAGTTCAAATAAATAAACTATTTTCATGAAATTAAGTGAAAAATTGCACTACGTCGTCAAGTAGCAAATTATTTAGATAGTATAGCTAAAGATATTCTAGAAAAGTACACATGAATCCTCTACGGAATTTCTGTCTTCTTGAAAATTCAGTAGGCAACGAAATTGAAATAATAAATTGGATTTTCTTATGAGGGTGAAAATCGAAAGTGAATGCATATGGACTTTTTGTGTAAATCCGGATTTCGTTGAGCAATTATGAAAGTTTCAAGATGCTGTAGCTTTTTAAAAATGGATTTTCTATAAAATAGAAATTTACAAAACTTTCCAGTGTAACTCTTACATCAGTTTCCTTTCTTTTTCTATCTTTGGAACTAAGACTCTTCTTCGTATTTCATAATCAATGAGGTGATCAAGACGATCTTGAGGGTCTAATCTTACAAACAATAAAACTTTATCATCAATTAATTTAATATTTGATCTCTAAGGTCATTTTATGAAGAAAGACAAACGATTGCGTTTGTTTACAATAATTATTTCATAATAACGGTCTGATTAAATTCAAAAAATTTATATTATCAATTTATTCAACATGTAGTAAATCGTACAGTTAATAGGCACATTCAGTATAATGAGAGAATATCGAAAAACAAAAATAAACTAATATCCATTTCAAAGTAGAAGAGCCGTGGCCATTTTTCGAATATCTTTCGACAGAGGCAAGATAGAGAGCTGCGGTTTTCACCGTTGGAAAGAGGAGATGAAGACGCATTGAAACGCTGCATGCGAAGGTATTCTGAAACATTTCCCTAAGTCTGTTATACAGCATTCTTGAAAAAACAACAAACTTTCTGTCAACGCAATAGTCGTTCGTTGGCTTTCAGATGTGTTTCAGAACCGGCCAAACATGAGCTACAAGAATCATACAAAAGCTCTACTCATGAATGACACCAACCTGACATTCAGCCGTCAAAAGATGTAGTATTAATGTGTTTTTCTTGACAAAAACACGAAAAATATGATTTTTTTTTTGTGATATTTTCAGGAAAACTCGGGTTTTTACTCCACGAAAAAAAGCAAGAATTTTGAAGAATGTCTGATTAAGAGTCTTAGGAAAATATTACAGAATATCGTCGTATACAGCATTTCGATGCGTCTTCATCTCCTCTTTCCAACGGTGAAAACCGCAGCTCTCTATCTTGCCTCTGTCGAAAGATATTCGAAAAATGACCACGGCTCTTCTGTTTTGAAATGGACATTAGAAGAAAGATTCAATTTGAAATGAAAAGATACACATTTGTCTGCACGATATCGACGTATAAAAATTCATTATGAATCTGACCTAATAGTAGCTTAAATATATCAAAAGTATAAAAATGACGAAAAACACCGCCGTTTTAATGATCATTCCAATGAATATGATCACTTCATATTGACAGTTCAATTTCCCAATTTATTGACTATTCTCAACAGAGTTTTCCTATTAAAAGTATTTTATCTTCGATTTCTCTATCAGAAATACTTGCAAATACTTTAAATATAAAACATTTTTACAAAGAAATAAAATTTTCAAAGAGAATCAGAAAGACAATGGAAGAGTTTCTTATATAAATTGCATCATTTCATTTAGATTGACGTCGAATGGTAAACGATGACTTCTTTTAATTTATCTTGTCAGAGCTAAATTAATTCATACTCACAAGGTTTTCTAGTAGAAACCGAACTCTACGAATCGATTGTTCGTGTAAACGTATTTATTGATGTGTTGGAAATGGGTCTGAATATCTTTCCTGATCTCCTGTTTCTATATCGAATCAAGCTGACAGTGTTCACATTGCTATTCATAATACGCAAAGTCAATAACAAAGTGAATGACAATACGAGAGAACCTCTGTTTTCAAAATTTCTCACAAAAAATATAACTTATGTAAAATCCAAGATTACCAATCGATCAAGGTAGTCGAGTTCTACTTTGGAACTCTCTGGGACAGTTGGGATACTTTTCTAGACGAATCTTGACTGGATTTACTCGAATATGAGGCTAACTTCACCTACGTCTTTATTATGTCATCCATCATTCTGTCCAGAAGTATTCTATGAAGTTGTTTTATTTTTTGATAACTGCACTTTCATTTGTAGTTTTCTTCAGGTAAGTAATTTAAGTAGATATTTTATTAATCTTCGTTTTGGTTACCAATTTTGAATCGAAATCGATAGAATAGTGGTAAAAAGTCGCTGATTTAACAGGTCAATATCTTTTATATCTATTTTTTTTGGAAACAACAGCTCTATGTATATGTGAACTAATAGGAAAATATTAATAGTACCTGAAAGTATCTTTAACGAGAGGAAAAATATCTGAAGTATAACAAGACAAGAGAACACTTTAAAAATATTTTAAGACGAAGGGAAGAAAGGGATAGAAGAAAATGTGTATGTTAACCAATGATATCATTCATGTGACAATGTGAACAATACGTCTTTTATTTATAACCCAATATTTTCACTGGAAAAAAGAAAGAGAATCTGATTACCAATCAAATGCTATCTACTAAATGAACAAATATAATTTATAATGGTCAAGTTGAATTTATTAATGATATTATATTTTTAACACTCAACAAATTATTAATTTATTAATCAAACAATTATTTAATCGATCAAATATAATAGGTATTGAACATTTAAAGAACGACTAATATTTTAAATTTTTTACATCCTCAAGATAATTAATACTGATCAAATTTTATCGATAACTTAGCATATAATACTGTCCATTTAATTCGTAGTGGAACCTATTGGCAACAAAAAAGAATGGTAAAAATTCTTTCCTGTCAAGACTTACAATAATAAGTATGACATTACATTGATTATGTTCAAACATTATATATATATATATGTATATTTCATAGGTGTATAATCAAACAGTTGGATTCAATTACTTCAGTGCCAGAATGTCATTATATCTTATATATATATATTTATGCATGGAATTAAAAGCATATATATGATTAACGAGCCTCTAAACAATATTATTTATCGATAGACAAAGCAAATCCTTTGGTATAAATTTAATACAATCTTGTCCACTATCTTTCATAGAAGATTATGTAAGTCTAAATATAAATCAGTAGAATTATAAAGTAATAATATTCTTTATCTCTTAGTATTCAGACTCAGTACAAGAATCAAGTTCAAGGAAATATCATTATTAATCTAATAGAATTAGAACCATCGATTAATTCAAAAACTTTACGAAATTTATTTGTTCATTGCCAGTTGATAATACTTCATGTTGCTGACAAAAAAAAAAGAAGGTAAGAACTATATAAGAAGAAAACTTTATTGAATGAATAAATGAAATGAAATAATAAGTACAAAGAAGAAGTAACAATGAATGAATAAATGAAAACAAGAAACAACAGACAACAGAAGAAAAAAAAAAGAAAACTACATTATTGCTTGAATAAATGAAGCGCAACAAAAAAAAAAAAAAAAACAAGACAGGTAAGACAAAAAATCCTATATGTACATTAACAAAGGGTAGCTGGTCGATCAGTTAGATCCACACAACTTGTCGAGTACAACTCGACATCGAAGCATGTCACCAACATATTCTTCCAGCTGTTCCTTTGTTAATGGACAATTAGTATTTTTTGCCTTACCTGTCTTGCGAGGACGACGTGGACGGCCGATGTAGGTAAAGCGTTTAACTGGCTTGACGGGCCTTGGACGGAGATTTTTGGCTGGTGATTGTATGAATGGTGGTGGTGGTGGTGGTGGCGATGATGATGAAGAAGGATAATCGACGAGCATGGAGTGTGGTGGTGATGTTGGAATTGTTGGTGGTGGTGACCATGACATTGATAATGATGGTGGTGATTTGGATGCTGATGATGATGGTGATGATTTTGATGATGATGTTGGTGGGTTTGATGATGATGATGGTGAGTTGAATGGTGATGATAATGGTGATTTTGATGGTGTTGTTGGTGGTGGATAATTAGGTGTTGTAGGTGGTTGATAATTTGGTGTTGTTGGTAGTGGATAGTTTGGTGTTGTTGGTGGTGGTGGTAGTGGTGGAGATGAAGGTGATGATGCATGAAGTGGTGATGATGGTGGTAATGGTGATGGTGGATCAGGCCAGGTTCCATCTTGGGAGGAAAACCAGATTTGTGATGAAGACATTATGATGATGATGATGATGATAATGTTGAGAAGGTGGTGATGATGATGATGATAATAATGTTGAGAAGATGATGTTGATGATGATAATGTTGTTGAGATGATGATGTTGTTGAGATGATGATGTTGTTGAGATGATGATGTTGATGGAGAGAATTGTTTGAATGATGCTTTACACTGAGGAGCACTCGCTTATATACAGTTTGGAAACAAAGACGTCCATTCAGTGATAAGGCCTTTGTTACATACAATGCTCCCTTTGTTCCATTGTTCATTGTTCAATACACAAAGGGACTCCTATGGTGACCAATCAGAAACAAGGGAATAAAGATGTCTCTTTAATATAGATGGCGCTCTTAATGCATAAGTGTATTACACGGAGGCTAAGTGCATAAGTGTGTTACGTGGAGGATAAGTGCATAAGTGTGCTACATAGAGGGTTAGTGCATAGGTGTGTTACGTGGAGGATAAGTGCATAAGTGTGTTACATAGAGGATTAGTGCATAGGTGTGTTACATGTAGAGGGGCGCTGTCTGTTATATAGTTTAGATAGAAAAGAGCATTGTTACTGGCAAAGTGGTGCGTTGTATTGGCCATTGTACACAATAAAGAGGGACTCTTATAAAGACCAATCCGATTTAGATAAAAGAAGGAATGTCCTAATTATAGATGTCGCTTTTTGTGCTAAGGATCCCTACATAAGGATGCTACTTTACAAGCTTGAGGGTTTCCCAATGTTAAAGATGTTTTACATGTCGGTTAGCCCTCTGGAGTTTCATACGGAGGTGTCAAGTGCACGCTCTAGTGTTTCGCTTCTAGATATATAAATAATATATTAAGAAGCGAGCGCGTAGCGCTCGCTCCTCTTACTATACTATTTTTATATCTAGGCGCGCAACACTAGCGCGCGCACTTAACACCTCACTATGCAACTCCAGCGGGCTTTACATTGAACTAAATTACATTCTAGACAGACACCATACGTCTAAGTATACTTGACCGCCCGAAGGGCGGTCAGCGCACGCGAAGCGTGCGCTGTTTCAAGCGACCGCGCGAAGCGCGGTCGGCGCGCGCGAAGCGCGCGCCTTTGCAAACTTCCGCGCGAAGCGCGGCCTGCGCGCGCGTCTCGCGCCCCAGCAGGGTGCCGCCTTTGATCTCAGCGGGGTGCCGCCTTTGATCTCAGCGGGGGGCGCCGCCTATCATCTCAGCGGGGGGTCTCCTTTTTCTCAGCGGGAGGTCGCTTTTTTTCAAAAAATGCCGCTTTTTTTCAAAAAAAATCACTTTTTTTTCTAAAAATGTCGCTTTTTTCGTGAAATATCGAATTTTTCTCAGCCAGATGTCGCTTTTTCAGCGAAAAGTCAGCTTTTTTCTCAATGAAGTGTGACCTTTTGTCTCAAAATGAGACGGTTTTTTACTTGAAAACGATATTGATTTTAATATGAGCGACGTATTATGATCGATGCTTATGCATGTGTTTATTCTATTGATAATTTTTATAGATACTTGTGTTATCCATTAATAAGTTGAATTTATGATGCCATCCGACATTTTTAGGTTAAGAAGACAGTTTTTTGATAGATATCTATTGATTTTTCCTAAGTTTGGAGGAATTGATCATTGATTAGTTACGATTAAAACACTGCAGCTGTGATCAATTCTGCTGATTTTGACATGTGAAAAATTATCGTTCTGTATTGTTTTCTAGAGACTTCAAAAAATAAACTGTGATGATAACTACCTGTTAATTGTCGGTTATGAATCGAGGTAAGGATCCAACTGTTAAAGAGTAGAATCGATGAATATTATCACTTTTTGATCCTTATCAAAACTGGTTAAGAGATGCAATGGAAGCTAATCAGTTTTACGAAAAATACTCGACTAGAATCTCTTTTGATATATTCATCTGTCGGCTCTCTGATAAAGTCAGAACATGAAACATCTGTGTTGTATGGAAGAGAACCTTAAAGTTGTCTGTAAGATTAATATGCGTACGAAGAAAGTAGCGAGCTGCAGCTATAGTATATCATTACGAAGTATTTTAACTATGCTTGTGAAAGAAATGATAAACGATTTCAAAGGTCAATCGAAGAATGTTTTATAAATACAGAATCATCAAGTTTTATAAGATATGGTGCTGGATTAAAATATTTCTAGATCAAAAGGCACCGAATAGATGATTGCGACGAAACTAATGGCAAATACAACTACTTCTTTAAAGAATGACGCGTTTGAAGCGGAATGAACATAAAATTAAATTGCTGAATAACACATATAGAAATGGAACGACCAAAGTTTTTCAAAGAATATGTAAAAATAAGACATGCAATCTAAGAAGCATAAATCTAGATAATGGTAACTATACTCAAACTGGAGATGAATCGCTTCAAAATAGATATACTTGAAATAAGCGAGCGTAAAAATATGGATAGTGATTATGTTACCTCTGATAACGCCAAAGTTTACTATTCAGATAGTGAAAATACTAGAAAGAGTAGATTAGCCAATAAGTAAGTTAATTAATATTTGTAACGAACATTTGTCACTCTGTGATTTTAATCATTGATATCAGTTTTTTAATGTGAGTAATCAATGATAGAGAAACATAAAGTATATATAGCTTTTATAAATTAATAAGAATAAGTAACGTCATTATTGAATGAAGCATAAATTTTCATTTACAGTTTGTATGCTTATAAATTAATTGAATTTAGATCGATAGAGACAATTATAGATCATTGTAATACTTAAAAGCTATACACATTTATTGGTGAAAGTAATCATATATATTTAAACATGAGTTTGATGTTAAAGATTAAAAATCATTATTTCTTAATTCAAAAGAATTAAAATAGAAAAGATGATATTACTATGACTTTGTTTCAATCATTATATTTAAAAAAAAATTTACTTATCATTAATATGCTTTGATTTCAATGTTTTATAATCAAAGTTCTGAGCCAAGAAACAAGAAAATTCAATTAGAAATTTTTCTGTCTATTGAAACAAGTAAGTTTGAATAATCTCTTGAGGGTGAGTTATATTTCAACATATAATGCTTTCTGTTGACGTTATTTCTGTATGTCAATCAAACGAGAATGTTTCAGGAAGACGTCTTTAAAGCCGATGAAACTCTTGATGAAAAGATTGTATGATAATGAACTCGCTGAAAATCTGATAGTTCCTATGATTAATTTAATAGGTAATAGTGAAATCATTTTAGAAAAAGCTCATTTTCTGCTACCGGAAACCTTTTAAATAGCCCAAAATATTTTCTCAATCTTGCAAAAAATGCATTATGGATGTTTCAAATAAAACAATGAGTTTTGCGAAATTTAAATCGAATGAAATAGTAGAAAGAACAATAACTAAATAAAAAAATATTCAATATAAGAGCGCTTGTCCATGATTTTATATATGTGCCTTAAAATTTTAAAAGAATCACAGATGACATGCTTCGCCATATACAAATAAGAAGACAAAAAAAAAATAAAAAATCTAAGATGAAAGTGAATCTCACATCTCTCATAACAATAAACATATCTGATCTTGTACCATTTTATTATACGACATTTCATTTAGTTGCATATCAGACGACAGAACTGGTATCTTACTGATGTTAACATATTAGTCCTAAAAACAATGATTCAACAAAACAAGTTCCACTTTCAACCAGATGCAACAAGTGTATATGCAACAATCAATAACATACATTTTGCAATGTATCAAAAGCAATCTATGTTCGAAAACAGAAACACTTGTAAACCAAAAGAAACATTAGACTGGTCTATTCGAATACCAAAAACAAACAAAGAAATTAATCTAACGTGAAGTATAACTAATGATAAACGCCGGATGACAGCAATGGCACACAAAATCATTCATACTACTCAAATGCTAAATACGTAAAAATATTCAACATGATTCGAATCAATTTAAATTCAAATAACAACTCGCTTTAATACGGTAAATACTACAAATCCTTAATGACTCATAATAGGTTGTGATGACAACGAAAAAAATTAAGAAAACTATCTTGAGGGTGAGGGTGAGAGTTATAATAGATATATAATAATTCCAAGCTACTTACGACCGGTTTCGTCCTTGCTTAAGAGACTCGTCAGGTAAATTAGGAATTAATTTCTGCATAATAAATTAAATCTCAAGTTTCAAAAGAAAGTTATAAGAGTCAAGATAGACTCTCAACAGCATTCTAATGTCGAGATAGAACTTGAATATGTCGCAGAAGTTCTAATAAACGGTGAGTTATAATAGATATATAATAATTCCAAGCTACTTACGACCGGTTTCGTCCTTGCTTAAGGGACTCGTCAGGTAAATTAGGAATTAATTTCTGCATAATAAATTAAATCTCAATTTTCAAAAGAAAGTTATAAGAGTCAATATAAAGACTCTCAACATCATTCTAATGTCGAGATAGAATTGGTAATTATCATAGAAGCTGTAATGAAGGATGAGTTTTAATCTTACAGGCACTGGGATGTCTATTAAGCCTGTTGAACAGGTTTTCTACTAAAAAAATATCGTATATATTTCCTTTTTTTTTCATAGAAATCCTATATTTTTCTATATACTTGGGACTAATCTCTGTGCAGCCTATGGTATTCCTTCTATTCTCATTCTCATATGATTCATCTTTGAATGATTATGCGAATCTGTCATATATATGAGCATAATAGTTCTCAGTGTTAGCATCATTTGCATGGGAACTTTATTTCGAAATAAAGTTTTTACCGTTTCGAATGATCATTGAATTTGGTGACATGTAGGAGAAATGATAAATGACACTCATTTTTTTAAGAAGTGAATATGAGAGACACTAGTTTCTAAGTTTGAGTCTGATGTACTCTATGGCTTTGATTGTTCCATCTCGATTGATAACTTCACAAAGTGCGCGCACTTTATGTCCATCAGCAGTTAAAGCTCTTAACTTTATTTGTAGATCATAACTAATGAAATATTGGTTCGTGTAGAAGCAATTATCTTTACAAGTTTCTTCAACTTTGACCCTCACATCGACATCAGTACGAGCCATTTGAATATCATTGTCATAGACAGTGTATATCTTATTAAATTTCAATATTGCCCAAATTTTTTGAGCTCGTCGAGCCCAAGCTGGTTGTATTTTCAAATATCTCTGGGATATATCGCCAGCTAATCCATGACGATCGGTGCAAGTGACATTCTCTTCTCTAAATACTTGTCTGATGGAATGGCAGAGATGGTTAATAAATCAGTTCCACTGTTTGTTATATTCATTGCCAATCGATTTGTTGTTAACTTGCATAGTCCTATTGAAGTTAAGCTGTTGGACAATGTTTCTTTGCTCTAAAAATTTGACGAGACTAGTTGGTATCTCGTTGTAGATGATGGCCAATTGAAAATGATTTTTAGTTGGAATAAAACTGAGCAATTCATTTCTCGTTATTGTTGTTATGGCCATAACGAGAAACGAACTGAGCAAGTATTGCTATTGAAAATGTAATGAATATCTAAAAGGTTAAATACTAACATGAACATAGATGTTTCCTCTGGAAAATGAAATTGAAAAATATTCTTTCTATGCTTTTAACTACCGAATTAATTACTGCTTCGGAGAGCCGTGAGTTATTTCAACAAAATCTGTTCTCTCCAGCAAGAATTAGGTATCGATTGATATTGTAATAAACAACAAATAATGATACGTAATCTTTTCTCCTACAATTTCCAAGGAACAATGACTGATTGTCGGTACTCTATAGAATTGCAAATTATGTTTTAATTTAGCATTAAAAAATATTGAACAAATCAATGATCTGATATAAAAATTTAATCAAAATGTTCTCTCTAAATCTCATCCAATGTTAAGGCATATTTGCCTTCAAGTTCTTCAATTACTTCGTTCACAGATTTCTTTGCAACTATTTGACTGAATTGTATGGCTTTATCTTTGTTCACAGCGATCCCATTCAATTCAATGGTCAATTCATAATTAAATTTGCGTTTATCTACTGTAAACCAATTGTCTTCACACTCTTCTTCAATCAAAATATAGATGTAAGCATGGACATTCGTCCAGAAATCACCTTCTTTCTTCTGGAACGTTTGATTAAATTTAAGTACTTTAGAAATACTTTTACCCGGATCAGGACGCGACGGAGTTTCGTTTTGATATCGTCTCGAAATTTCTGCACTAAGATCTTCTGCTCGGACTTCAGTGACGTTGTTATAACCAAAACTTTGATGAATTGTATTTCTCAAAGCTTTTTCAAAATCCACGAAGTTGACTTCCTTTTTATTTCCCATTTGAACTTGAGCAGCTGAAAAATAAATCAAACAGACTAATCTATATCTTTTTGAAGAAAAATAAATAAATTAATCTGCTAATTTCAACTTTTGCTTTTCAGCAACCGATTATTTTATATCAATAGAATATCAAAAATCTTCTTTTTCTTTTTCTAAATATTATTATAATGCAGTTTAGATTGATTGTCGACGCGTTTCATGTTTATTTAAAAATATATAAAACATTCATCAGGACACTGCATTATAAAAAAGATAGAATAATTGAAAAAAAAAATAAGAATGAAAAAGACGGAAAAAAGAAAAAAGAAAAAAGAAAAAAAGAAACGAATAGATAATAATTAATATGAGGAAAATAAAAATTAACATAAGAATGAAAAAAAAAAAAAAAGAAAAAACGAAACGAATAAATAATAATTAATATGAGGAGAGGGAAATAGAAAAATAAATATATAAATATTTTTTAAAAAAAGGAAATAAAAAACGATGGGGATTAGTATGAAAGAATCGTTTATAAAATTCTAATTTGGAATTTGTTTGAGTTTCAATATAGAATTTGATAAAATATCATCGTTTTTTCAGCGTCTTGCCGTTGCATTCAATCTAATATAAGTTGAAATGGTGGACGACGTTTTTATTTAATATAAAATATGTTGTTATTGATACAGAATTATTGATAGTCATTTTTGGACGTTCTTTAACGTCATATATAAGTCTGTTCCATTTTATTTGCTGTATGTCAAAGTTTGGTATATCAATAATATTTTGTTGTCGAGAAATTTTTTGATTATTATCATTAATAATCAATTCAAATTTTCCCGTACATTTTTCACCAAAATCTGATTGAATTTTAATTGATTTTGAATGTCGATAAATTTTGTAATGACAACACACACATCGATAAATAAATTTATACATAACATCATATGTATGTCTAATTGAAATTAACGGTAAATAAGGATAATGATTTACTAGTTTATTCGTTATTTGTCGTTTTATTGACTCTAATACAAGTTGAAATGGTTGTGAACTTTTTGTTATCCATACAGAACTATTGATAGTCATTTTGGGACGTTTTTGAACTTTATATGTTTTGTAATCAAGTAATTTGTATATAAGTAATTTGTATATTGTTGTATTAGTTGTATGTATATATAATGATTTAATTTGTCGTTGTTGTTGTACTACCAAAAGGACAATAATGTGGTATTTTAATTCTGGTATCTTAATTGTAGCTATTCTAGTAACAACTGGATCACTATGTTAACCAATACGAATTTTAAGTTTGTCACCATTTGTTGGAATTAAATATCAATAATTTATGTTGTATAATTTTTTGTACGTTTAGGTAAAGTAAACGACTAACCCTTATAATTAATGTAAATGTTATGAGAAGTATGGAATTAATTTTTGTGGGAAGTGTGGAATAAAACTAATTTTTGTTAATTTAATTTTTTAAAATAAGTAACTAGCGACATATAAATGATAATTATGTTTTTGGTTTGATCTTTATTATTCAATAAATAATTAAAATATGTATACTTGTGAGGGTAGCATCTATTTTTGTTGTGTGAGTTATATAATAGATATAATAATCCTAAGCTACTTACGACGCGTTTCGGCCTTGCTTAAGGGCCATCATCAGATAAATCTAGAATTAATTTCTGCATAATAAATTAAATCTCAAATTCAAATAGAAAATTATAAGAGTCAAAGTAGACTTGCAACGGTAATCTTGAGGGTGAATCAAGCATACTACGATGCATTTCGATCTTGCTTAAGGATCTCATCAGGTAGCAATGACTATATATAATTATCCAAATGATCCACAGATCATAGATAAATTATATGTCCTATATAGTTATACTGAATTCGTATTGAAGACAATATAACGATAGGTATTTTTATATTGGGAGTGTGTCAAGCATACCACGACCGGTTTCGTCCTTGCTCAAGAGACTGTTCAGGTGGCTCAGGATATTTCTATTTAATTTAAATGAAAAAATCAAACTGAATTATCATCTACACTGTTGTATGAAAGCAATTTTTGGACAAAGTGTAGAATAAAGAAAAAAGCCTATGATATACAACTTAAAGGAGCATACCATGACCGATTTTCTAATTACTCATCGAGTATAGTTTTGAGGAATCGTTTTGAACGATTATTTTCTTAAATCAGTTTTAGCAAATTTGCGGTGGCTCTGCATGATTTATGGAATCTTGAAATGCACTCCCTTGAGAAACAAAAGAACACCTTTAAAGGTTTCTTATACAAAATGCAAAGGTAAATCTCTCTCGTCATACGTGTTTTCTTAAATAAAGTGTGTTTGATTGATCGAGCGATCGAGCTTGATTCGACCTCTATTACTGGAATAAAATCATTGAATATATTTTCATCATCGAATATAGTGTATTTCATTTATGGATTCGTTTCTTTTGAAAATTTTTGAAACATTTCTTAATGTTTCTAATTTAGTATTTTTCATATGTGTATGTAATGTAGATAAAGATGAGGCAGTACTGAACAATAAATAAAACCTATTGGTAAAATAAAGCTTGTAAATAACCCATGAATAGGACAGGATGTGGATGTTGGTGGTGTTGATTGTTCATAGTTGTCGAAGATGATTCTATAATAAAATAAACAAAAACAATGTTGGTCATATAGAGATATAATTAAGAAATATTTATCAATGAGAATGAGATTAAAATTAAATGTTCTCTTCTTTGTTTTGATAAATTTGATCTAATGTATCCGATATTCTTTTTTCTGAGATTATTATAATTATTATTAGATGGAAAAACCATTCTCACTAACGATAAGTAGCCAGTCTGATCTATGTCTCTTAGCCGGATAACTCTATCTTGTTTTCAATATTTCCTCTCATTTTTTATGTTATTGCATAATAGAGGAGTCTCATTGAGATGATAACATCGAGAAATATATAATATTCATCATCATTTGATGTTCTCGATCAGAAATACAATCATTGACTTTTTCAATAGAATACGTTTCTTCTTGTATATATATGTAGAAGTTGTGATAAATCATCGCTTTTCTTTTTCAGTAAAAATAATTTTATCAGTTTCGTTCGTTGCTTTCGTCAAAAAATAAAGTCTTTCCTGATTATTGTGATCATCCAATAGGTATAACACCTGATAAATAAAAAGCAGAACACTGTCACCATCGGTGAAACTCAGTTGCGATATATTCAACCAAAATACTCATATTGTATCACAGTAGCGAAAAATTCCGACATATAACTGTTTCTATAAGTGACATGATACAACGATAACCTATAAAGTGACCATTAACGAATTCTGACGTTAATAGATAAATCTACCAATAAAATAAAACATGAGTTAAAAACATGTCCAATATAGAAGCTAGGTCCACAGTAAAATTATCCGAAAAAAGAAAACCACCAATACCCAAAATAAATGTAACAGACACATACTTGAAATATGTATAGCATACAACGAGGCAACCTCGTACAAAACAGAAGTCCTTACTACAAAAAAAAATCTATTAAACTCGAAAAACAAAAATCATACATAGATGTAAACACAAAGCAGAGTCCTCAACAACAGTAAAGGGAGAGCCGAACGGTAACACAAGAAACAATACAAAACAAATCGCTTCGAAAGTACTACAAGTGAATACATATATAATGGAAACAGTCAAATAAGCAGAGCATCCAACCTTCATAAATAATATAATAAAAAAAACCAAATTGAGAACAAAACATATTTCTTTCCAATAAATCAGATGGCAAACAAAATCGCACAACATACAGAAATGTCCTTCGAAAAACACAAACTGCCAACTGAGCCGTATATAAATAAAATATTTAATACAACAAAAGACAACATAATACACTTCCGGGAAACACACAGCAACTACTAGAACAGTAAAATAAAAACGAAACGACCTTTAAAAACTCCTGAAAACAGTCATATATGACAAAACCGTAAGTACACACAGTCACGTGTCGACATAAACAATAAAAAAAATTTTTTTTTCGATTTTCTAAAACCTAACTAAATCAATAAAAACATCACAAAAGACAAGAAAAATTCATTCTCAAACATGTCCAAAAATTTTCCCCGTGACACGTGACCAGTACATATGTAATGACGGCTAAGTAAACTTAAAAAAAAGAATACTACCGCCCGACAAGCTAAACCAAGAAACTTTCCGCTACAACGAACCTTCATCTAACCACCCTCTATCAAGTTGCCAAGGTCCGAAGCCTCTAACTATTAAAATAACGAAAGGTCATTGAGTATTTCGGAAAAAACTCGAAGTTCTACGGGGTATAGGAGAAGGTGTATGTTAGA
>JAJEKB010020909.1:0-24821 GCA_022393335.1 Macrotrachela quadricornifera
TATGAACAAAAACCAGAAAATATGCTTATATTAACTGGTATATTATCAGCTTGTTTTGTATTTATTTCATTATTTATTTGTTTAATATGTTGTATTAATTATAAAATAAAACAACATAAAAGAGAAAAAAATTTTTCATCAACATCAACAATAAATTCAACAAATGATATACAACAAAAAAATATTTATGATACAATGAGTATATTTCCAAATACATATTATTTACCAATAAAACAAGAAAAAACAAATCATAATGATTTATCATTACATATACAACAATCATCAACAACAAGTAGTCCAATATTATCAATGGATATGGTAACTAAAATTGGTTCTGATGATGGTTGTTATTGTTCAAGTGATATGTCATCAGAACAATCAAATAATAATCTTTTACTTAATCCATCATTATTTACATTAATAACAAATTCAAATTTATTATCATCAAAACATGTAAGATTTGATGAAAATACAAAAAATATTGATGGAATATTAAAACGTTTTGAAAATTTATATGAAACACAAACAATTACAGCAGATAATTGTGCGTCTTATGTTTAACGTTATTTGTATATGTTTAAACAAAAAAAAAATATATATATAGATAAAAGAACAGTCAATCGATATAGATCATTAAGTTTTACTTTCAATTAGGAAATGTTAATATTTCCGAATATTATTGTCTTTTTCAAAGGTCAGTCTATAATATTGAGCATGTCTACGTGCTTAACTATCCTTCTTATGTACCGCAATGAATATAATCTATATATTGCATGTATTAGATACACGAGACAATGGTAAAATAAGTTGACCATAATACTATTCAATTAGTAATTATAAATAACAAAGCTAGTTTTGTTTTTTTTAGTAGATTTTCTAATTAGAATATAAAGAAAGGAATGAAATAAATAGAATGGTACAAATGTCCGGACATTTAGAAATGTAAAGAAAAATTTTATTGGCATGTCGTTGAAAATCGATTTATTGTCATGCTGTTATGATTTTGAAATATTTTCATGTGATGATAGACACACCCTTTAGTTGGATTATACATATTTATTCATAGAAGACAAGTAATTATTCACATGCAGAGAGAGAGAGAGAGAATACGTTAATGAGAATTTAACAGGTTATTTTTCTTTTCATTGTATAAGTAACTATGACTGATGAAATCTGCGTGACATCGATGTGTATATCTACTTATCTTTAAAGAAATTTATTCGAAATTTATTTTTGTTTTCATCTTTTAATTAAGATGACAAATTGAAATTCTTCAATTTAAATACATATATGTTCATTCATTGAATGTAATCATATAAATAGATAGACGTGTATAGACGCGTGTCTAAGTCGTTATGATTATACTTCATAAACATTATTATGATAATAATTAACATTGAACTTACTATCTCGAGAATTTATTTTAATGTGAGAATTGAAACCTGGTTGATAAACGTTGTCTATATAGTATTTGCATCTAATCTATATTCTAAATATGTATATGATATCTGTCTTTGTTTCAATCACAAGGCTATCAGTACTTTCATCATTTATTCCTTTTTTTTTTCTTCGTGTTCAGTTTCAATA
This sequence comes from Macrotrachela quadricornifera, assembly GCA_022393335.1. NCBI lineage: Eukaryota > Metazoa > Rotifera > Eurotatoria > Philodinida > Philodinidae > Macrotrachela > Macrotrachela quadricornifera. The sequence goes on from JAJEKB010020909.1 coordinate 1,588, forward strand.
TTGACCATCGATTGATGATGATGATGTTCATAAATGTATTGACCTTCATTTTTTTCAATAGAAGAAGAGTCAAACTCAACAATAAGAGATTTCATCAATGAACATTATTGCTTTTTAAATAGGTGAATATAATCCAAAATTTGTTTACTAACATGTTGTTGAAGAGTATATCTGTCAATTTTATAGTATATACCGATCGGTCATTTGATCGTTCTAATATGTAAATTATTTTATTCAAAAAATTGCTTTTAAAATAAACTGTCTTCACAATAATAGATTAATCTAATGAGAGAATATACTTGAGTGTATCCACGAAAAAAGAGATTTAAATCATTCTTTTCTGAAGTGTCACCCTTAAATATTTCAGATATGGATATTTTAGCTGTCCTTTGTTTAGGTCTAAGACAAAAAAAAGACATAACTTTTGCAGTTATGAACCTTATTCTGCTAATGTAAGTTCTACGAATGAGACTTGAGGCAAAACCAATCAAATATTTTGTATCAGCATTAAAAACTTAGGTGATTTATATGTGTTAGAAATTGTTTTATTCACATTTTTTTCCTTAAAAAATTCACTCCTCCTTTGCGTCTGCTCATGAGTCAATCAAACATCAGTTTCATTAAAATTTTGTTATTATTATGTAGTTATATGTCTTTTTGTATATTACTAACGCTTTGTATGAACTGAACCTATTCTCCTTTTTTTGAGAAAAACAATGTCGATAAAATAATTTCAAACACATGAATCACCTAAATTTTTAATGCTGATTCCAAATACTTTGTTAGTTTTGATTCAAGTCTCATTCGTACAACTTGCATTGGCAGAATAAGGTCCACAACTGCAAAAGTTATATCTTTTTTTCTCTCAGACGTAAATGAGAACAGCTAAAATATTTATATTCGAGATATTCATGGGTGACACTACAGGAGAGAATGATTTAAATCTCTCTCTGCGTGGGTACACTCAAGTATGTTCCCTTATAAGTCATATTATTAATAAATATTAAAAGTAAGAGTCGCACATTTCAAAAATGTTGCTATGTTTGTCGGTCGAAGCCAATCAAATTCTGGTCTAAGATCAGCAGTTTTAAAGATCGAAAATCAAATTTATCCTGTTTGCATTTTCACCAATCAGATGTCTTTCACATTTAACTCATATGCATGAGGTCTTGTACTTTATGTAAAGTACAGTACATTTGATATAGATTTATGTCACGGACATCGATCATATACTCGTCAGATAGCGAATCTATGTTGAAATGATACAATGATTTTTAAAATCATGTAATTTCAAGATTGTTGCATCTGTAAAACGTGATTGAAGAGTCGGCGGCAAGTATTGCAAAGGGACTCCGATGATCGACTTAGAACTTATTTGATTATATTTATGAGCGCGATATTTTTGGAGCAGTTTTCCGAGAGATGAAGGAATGCTGAATTAAAATCGTGAGGAATTGGTGAAATATGATGTTGAATTAGAATCTAGCGTGAAGTATAAGCATGGCAAAAAAATATTGATGATCGACTTAATAGAACTTATTCATAAAAATAAAATGACTTTGTACCACTCATGACTTCACATTTAAAAATTGAGAGTTTATATTAAAGTATTTAGTTGTTATTCTTTCTACTATTGGTTAATATTTTCTGAGCTATATTGACAAGAGGAATAACGAAGAGTATGATCTAGACTTTACAGTTGTACATATCTCATATGATGATCAAAATAATTGTGTTTCATTGTAAAAGTGATTGATATTTTCGAAGATAGGTAGAACAGATAAATGGCTTAAAGAATAGAAAAAATAATAATAACGTTATTAACGATAATGTTGTTTTGTCTTCATTATGATCAGAAAGGCTTTTAAGAGTAATCATATCTTGTAATTTATTAATTTGTTCTTTTATTGGTTAATAACTATTTAAAAGATATTTACTTTTCTGAAATGCTTTCATTCATTCTTTATCCTCTTGTTTTATTGTTATTTCTATATGATAAATAATCATTTAAATGAAATGAAAATAGTTTCTCATCAGATAACGTCAATAATAACAATGAAGATGCTAATAAGTCTTGTGCTTACTCTAAATTATTTATGAAATGACCTTCTATCTATATATTTTTATCATGAATTGTGTACAGAACAGAGTTTACATGTGTTGTTTTTGATAAATACAAAAAAACAAGACTTTGATATGAAATCTAAGTATCGAATTTGCAATAAGAAAATTTATTCATATAAATGTATTTTCTTAATGTTTGAAGTTATCGTCGAATAGGAACAAATGATTTTTAATAATTGACATTTTTATATCAAATTTTATTTTTGACAGCATCAATTATATTTCATCATTCAACCTACTATATATTAATATTATATAATATCCGATGATTCAATAAAGAAGTTTTCTTTTCAACAAAAAAAAGATTCATACATTGAACTATAAGTTAGTATTGTAGTCATTTATTTAGTTATTGCAATTCACGAACGAATTTATATTGTTATTCGACATCAACATCTAACACTAGAAAAAAACTTGCCAGCACAACCTTTTTGGAGGCTAAAACGTGGACTGACACATCTCGTTCAGCTTAATTATGTTAATATAAAATATTTAAAGCGAATAGTATCAAGTAGACTATAGTTACTTTCAAAACAATTGATCGCTAGAGAAGTGAACTCTTCTATTTATATTTGAATTCGAACAAAATTTTTTTATTTCTAATTCTTTCTCCGGGCGCTCTATGTTTTATTTGCTTGTTGCAATTCGTTCATCATTGTCATTAGTCGACCGATGTGATTGTCGATTTTTTCATTTTTGTTTTCGTACTTAACGCATGTGTTCATATTTATTATTTTTGTTATTTTCGTTTGCGTCATCGATGTACATGTTCACTATTTAGTTTTGCCAGATGCTATTGACATATCAACAAAAATTTCGTAATCATATCAGTTAATAATAAAGTAATAAAATTTTTCGTTTCTTCGTTTGTTTCATTATTAGAACTATTATGTGCATTATTCATTATGATTATTTATCAGAAAATACAACTAATATAAATGATTTTATAAATGTATAGATAAACAGTATTACTCAGGCAAACAAACATGACAACCATTTATTATGTTGTGCCTGTCTATAATAGACGCTCTCTATCATAACGAGGGAACCACAAAACCTTGACTAAAAATTTACACTTACCATTTTCTTCGAAAATACAGGTAAGTTTCACAAAAAGTTAAACAAACGTAGCAACCAATTTTTATATAGTATCTTCCGATAATCAAGTGTAACCGTCTGTACTCGGGTATTTATAATGGAGAGCAGAAATATCGGACCTGCCGGTAACCAAGAGCAATTGTCTGTAATAGATATGTCTATAAGGAATGAAGAAGTCCTAACAATATCGGCTAAAAACTTACACTCACTGTTTTCCTTTGTCGAAAATGTGAGTTCCACAAAAGTGTACTAAGGAAATGAAACATGTGTATATGACTGTTCTTCATTGTTTATTTATATGTTGTCACAATATTAAATAAAGAAAAAGAACATTACTGGGAAATGATTTATACCTAAATAGATAGAGGACAAAAAGTCTATAGAGCAGAAGGAGAAACATATGAAGAAAAAATATATATCGGCACACAAAACTTGTTAGTCAAAAGTTGATTTGATTGATTATATTTTATATTGATAGACTGTCCCTTCATCATTTGTACATTGTTCTTTTCTCTATCTGTGAAAAAGTAAATTTTTTTTATTGAGATCATTAGTGATATTTAATAAGGACTCTTCCTCTAACCTTGTCCATGTGGATTTAAAATATGAACTTGATTTTATTATTGGTAGAAAAACTAGCGTGTTTGTTCGAGTCTTGACAAAGTTATTCAATTTTTTCTCGATAGAGTGAGTTTTGGACCATCTTGTGTTTAGGCAGAACACTTTTGTTTTAATTATCAGTTTAACAAAACTTCAACGAACAGCTATCTCCTGAAAATCTATATTTTTTAGCTCACATTATATCAGCGTTTTCCTCTTTTTCTAATATCATTGAATATAATCAGATTGTTTTCTAACTCAACAATTTGTATTCTATCACAATGCTTACGAAAAGCATAGTCGAAAAACGATACACGCCGAACTTTTCGTATAATGCAAGCTAAAAGAAGTGTTGAAATGTATAAGGTAAAACTTTGTACGTATTCCCAAATTTTCCTTCATAGTCGTAGCAGACATAACTATACAAACTATTTCAGACATGAGAGGCATCTCAGCAATGCTTCTTCTATTACAGACCATGACAGATATCTGTCTTTTACCCTCTTTTCACATTTGCTAAAATAATACGTAGTACTTCAAAAACGGATACATATATGGTATTGTTGAATTGTTTGATTTACAACAAAAGAAGCAGCATCATCTTTCATTTTAATATCGTACGAATTGCACTAACAATTTTCTTTTTGGCGATCGTATGTTTAATTGCTACAAAAGCTGCAGCAATACTTTTTCTTACTCTTCTATTTTTATTCATTTATTATAAATTTGTTTTTTTTTAGATATTGATCTTCGTTCTTCGATACTAAGTTGTTTTGCGTATCAATCACATTCAATCTTTTGACTGATAACAAAGCAAACAACAAAAAAAGTCATTAGAAATATTCTTTTTTTATTTTGATTTATATTACAGTAGAATCAGTTATTTTATAATTGTATATACCATAACCATCAATCTTTTCTGAGAAGTATGTTATAGATCCTCATTTGTAATTATTTAACTATGAAAACAACACGTGAGAATTACTATTTAAATACTACTAAATTGTCGACATGTACGATTTATAATTTAATTCGTAGTATAAACAAATTATTTTTTAATTATTGAACATATACATGGCTCTCGGCAGAATAAAAAACTCCCTTAAGGCTTCTTTATTTGTGAAAAAAATGAGCATGACTATTTTTTCTCGTTTTGTTTCTATATTATCGGAAAAATTAAACTCATTACTATGAATAAAAGAAAGATGCTTTGTTTTTCATCATTGGACCGATTAGTACGGATAAAAGGGAATATCTGGATGATGGGATTAATTAGTATTAAATGAATAAGTATAATAGATAGATAGGCGAGATGAAATAAGACAAAGTATGGACCAAATATAAATATAAACATAAGATAAGTGTGCATACAAATTATTCTGACAATTTTTCAAAGTAAAATCATATCTCTCATCAATTCAATTAAAGGGAACGATCAACTTCTTCTCGATGGTTATCGTTATCGTTCAGATAGATTAGCATGGCGTTGTGCAAAAGCTTACTGCACAGGTCATACGCATTATGTTAGAATTATGTTTGAAATGTATCACGATCATATATGTCAAGCACCAGATTCAAATGAGATTGAAAAAGCTCTTTTTAATTAGGAAATTAAGACGAAAGCAGAACAATGCCATGATCCACTAAAATTAATTATACACGAAGCACAACTCTAATTATCTTCAGATGCTGCTATTACTATTCCACAATGCACTGCATTACAACATAAAATTCAACGTATTCAACAAGATGAAAATATTCCAACAGAACCTAAAACATTTACCGATATTGTTATTTCACTAAATCTTCAAAACACTGTTACAAATCAACAATTTTTATTATATGATAATAATGATCACCATCGTCGATTGTTAATATTTGCCAGTAAAGACTACTTAGATTTTTTGAATGGATGCGAGAACTGGCACGATGGTGGTATATTTCCTGTAAATATTCAAAAAACAATCGAGATTTCTAAATATTTATTTTTTCATTTATGTGTAACTCCACGATTATTTGAACAGATGTATTCTATTCATGGTTCAATACGTGGAAAAAAGTACCATTAGTTTACTCCCTTTTCACCAAACCAAGATCAAGAAACATACGAAGAATTATTTACAATTGTGCAACAGCACGTTCAACGTAAACCAAAACGCATCACAATTGATTTTGAAAAAGCGGCTGAGCACACATTTGATATTATATTTCTTGAATCTAATATATTTGGTTGCTTTTTCTGTTCTAAACAATGTATATGGAAGAACATTTATGTAACTTTATTTTAACCAATATAAGTTAAATGGTTTTTTCTTGTGGTGTGTTTAATATTAATTTATTCTTACAAAAATTATACTTAAAAAAGAACTTCTTAACAATGATACTTAGGGCAGTCCAAAAGTAGTGTCGGAGTGCCCTTTTCTCCCTTATGAATAGGTCTTGAAAAAAAACTTTTTTTAGCAATCGATAGAGCGGAAAAAACTGCATCTTTCTATGCTATTTGATCACCATTCAAGTGATATTATACTAATAAAATTTCGATAAGAACTTTTTTTATGTAACTGCAACTGGTAGCAACAGTGCATATTATAACTCGTGCGTGTTTACATCATCTAATAGGTTTTATCAAAAAACAAAATACACCACAAGATGCAGCGCGAAAAGTTCTACAATTTACAAGGAACAGTTTATTTCAATTGTGCATTTATTGCTTTCGAAAATTCAAAATTCTGTGCGATCAGTTTTCACCGTTGCAAAAAAAATCATTTTTTTCTATGCCAAACAGAGAATTTTTCTTTCTTCTTTCATTCTTTTACCGTCCGATACGTTTGAATAAAAGCGGGATGTACTACAAGATGCAGCGTGAAAAGCTCTACTATTTGCACAGTAAATCTTATTGTGATGGTTTTCAAAATACGCAAAATACTGTGCTACCAGTTTTCGCACAGCCAAAATTTGATCGCTCAAAGTTTTGTCCGTTTTGAAAACAAAAAGTAGGAGTATAAAAAAAGGTGGTCGTATGGAAATTATAGAGCTTTTCACACTGCATCTTGTGATTTCTTTTGTTTTTTTAATAAAAGCTATTAGATGATGGAAAAAAAACAAAGAAAACACGCACGAGTTATAATATGCACTGTTGCTACCAGTTGCAGTTACACAAAAAAAGTTCTTATCGAAATTTTATTAGTATAATATCACTTGAATGGTGATCAGATAGCATAGAAAGATGCAGTTTTTTCCGCTCTATCGATTGCTAAAAAAAGTTTTTTTTCAAGACCTATTTATAAGGGAGAAAAGGGCACTCCGACACTACTTTTGGACTGCCCTAAGTATTATTCGTTGTATGATGAAAAATTTAGCAGCATTATCTTTTATTCCCCCTCCCCAAAATGTTATTGAAGAATTTGTTCGAATGAAGGAAAATACGTTAGATGTATTATTACATGACAAGAAATATTTATATAAACGTTTAATGACTTAATCTAAAATTTTTAACTTAATAAAACTTTGCGCGTATGAGTCGTGTGCGCAAAGGCCACGTATGCTCACGTCGTACAATCCTTTTTTCGTGCGCAATTTTGTTTTTAGTCCTTACTAACATCATTGCACCATTATTTTTCGTTCTTCATTCATCACTAACGAATAAATGGTGCCTATATTACTCTCCTACGCTGTTCTTTTTTTTAATATCAGATTCAATAGCGACAGAAAGTAGTCTTCTTTAATAACAAGAGAAAAAAATAAAAATTAGGACATGAAAGAAAATATGGCAAAGAAGGAGAAACCCTATAAAATATTGCATTTATAATTACTTTCACTGGTATGTTCTCAATCATTTTGTATAAAAAAATATTCATACGCCAACACTAAGAGCAAACAAAAATCAAGGACAACTGCCAAAACGAGTAATGTAAATCTCCCTATAGAATAGACGCCCACTGTGCTTCTAATTTGTTTTAAAAATCATAAGTTTAGACTTGGGCTTCTAATGCGATTAACTTTTTTTCATACTGCAGGTAAGATTTAATTAGCTTATAGACACAAAAGATCTTAAAAACTTACAAATTGACATTATCAAGTTGTCATTAGACAATCTTTAGAGTATTATCATAGTCTTTTAGAACTCAAGATTGATTACCAATTCTTTCTCGATTGTATACTATTAGATTGACAAAATAGTACACTATTTCCACGGCTTTTTACATTCATATACTTATCTATCCTTAGCATTTCATGGATCATGCTATCGATATGAAAAATTACGTTTAGTATTATATGTTGATTTCGGACATTTTGTGTTTCGAAGGACTTTAAAAGAGACTTCTATAAGATATATATCCTTAGAATAACTTAAGCACAATTCAAATACGAAGCAAAATATATTTTAGTTGTCGATGCAGCGATATAAAATGAACTACTAACTATAGAATAATGGACTTCTACTTTTTGAAAGATAGTTAATTCAAATCTGATAAGTATTATAATAAGTGACATTGTATCATTTTATACTAGCATTAGCTTTTAAATTTAATGGTTTATCAAGCAATTCATACGAATTATAGATCAACCTTCTCAGAAGTATCATCCTTCAATTATATTGTCGCTCATATTACTGCTAACTTTTTAATCAAACTTCAAAGTTTCATTTCAGGATTGTACATATAATCTTATAAGAGAAGAAATCTAACAGAATAATATTATTGTATGCGCAAATGTAAATGGTACCATTTCTTTAGAAATAAAAAATATCGAAAATGAAAAAAAATCAAAAGAAAATATATTAAAAGTGCTATTAGTGCAGCTTCAGCACACTCGTCCATTAATAACACCTGAACAATATGCAAACGGAGTAATATCCTGCATTTGCATAAGATCAGAACCTACTAAACATGCATGAATAACACTTTCAATATTTTTTTCTTTTAACATTCTTTATTTTCATCACATTTATAAATGTCCTTGTTTCTATTCAATAATTCTTAGACAACTATGTTTTACGCATAAATATGCGTAAAAAATTTTTAACGATTGAAGCACATTCATTCGTCCATTGATAAAAATATGTAGTGTAAAAAACGCTAGGTATTTAAATCCAGCTATAAGAAAAGAGTAAGAAGCATCGGGCTCATTTAACCAATCTTTTAAAATGTCTACTTTGTGCTCATGTTGGACTAAATGGGCTTCTAATACGTCTGAAAAGCTATAAGCCAGAGACCGTCAAAACTGTACCGCGCTGTTCCGCGCTGATGCTCACGCCTACGCTTGTTGCATATCAGCAAGTTTTCCAAGAACTAATCAGTTTCTTTTATGTCCATGCACTACCTCTCGAACGTTTGAATGGCGTAGGGGTGCGCTCCGCGAGATGTAGCATAAGCGTGAGCAACGGCGCGGGATAGCGCGGTACAGTTTTGACGGTCTCTGCTATAAGCTTCCGACTGGAGTTCTATTCTGTGGATGGGTTCACAAGAAACAGAGCAAACATTTACTGTTTCAAAACTATTATTCCTTTATCGCATCATCAAAATCATACAATAGGTGGTTTTGAATAAATGTTGATGTCAGTATTTTTTAAAAATATCTTTATCATTTTTCCTAGCTTTGAACATAGATTTTTTAAAAAGATTCAGCATTTGGTTCTCTACAACGTCGTATACAAACCGATGTCATACGGAATAATATCAAGTAAAAATATTTGAACAAACTTGCAAAAACGAAATATAATCAATTTCTTAAACATCATGTCCTGTACAGTCATTTGGGCGCTATCCAATAAAACGTAAGAGAAAATATGAATTAAAAAATAATGTCTTTGAATCGAGTTTCTAGACACTACTTCGAATCTAGTATAATTAGGCTTTGTACTTGAATATTAAGCGATAGGAAACAAAAAAGATATATAATTAATTGAAGTCATGTAGATTTTCGAAGTATTCCGTAGTATAAATCAGAGACTTTTAAATGGAAAAGAAATTTTCCACTAAAATATAATTTTTGACTGAGTTATATAAATACTTTGCCAACATCAAAAATTTGAAAAAAACAAGTAGTGCTTATTGTAATGCTATGAGAATTCGTTGTAAAAGATTTGCAACATTCTAAAGATGTAAAGCTTCCAAAACTTTATAAAATGACGAATAAATGCAAGAGAACTGTAGTTTCTGCTGTGAAAGTCATAAATATATTGCACGTTCAAAAGTTTGTTCGAATAGTTTTATTTATTTTAACTTCTATGAGATTGTTCTATATACGATTTTGTAGAGAGTTAAAAGCTGAGTCTTTTGAACAAATACTTAGCTCAAAATTATAAAAATTAACAGCATATTTTTAAAAATATTGACACCGCCATTTATTCTAAGCCATTCGTTAATATAAAAGATTTCAATCATACCCAAAGGTATACAGTCTATGGTATTTTTGATTCTAAATTGAATTTTGCGCAAAAGCTGTTAGTGCAATCCTTTCAGGATCAAAAATGTGAAACATAATGTATCTATTCTTACTAATTTCTCCAAAAGCCATCTTTTATGTATACTCAGGTATTATTTGCGAATTATTCCTTACTTTGTAGCATAGAACTTTAACAAGTAAATATTCCAAAGATATTTTAACTAGATTTTGTTTATACATGACTTCTGATAGTCCTTGAAGATGCATATCACTATATGTGACAACTTCCAGATTCCATTTCTCATGCGATATGATGGTCTTAAAAATCTGTCTGTGTCGATCTGTGACAATTTATAATGTTGTGTAGGTCACGATTTGTAACGTTATCCTAGCCTGTCGGTCATGGTCTGTGATACTCTATAAAGTTTTGTACCCTATAACTTGTGTCGGCTACGGTCTATGGTGGAGGGTGGAGTGGGTGCAAATTTCTATCCCTATACACTTCAATACTCGCTTTCAGACCATGTTTCACAAAAACATCAGCCGCTTTCATACAACAGCATGGGTCTTGCGGATCTTAAAGTTTTTTCATACTTATCAATACATATATGAACATATATAGTTATATATTACTTAATATGGTGAACATCTTACAGATCTAATAAAATTTCAAGTTATATATCCTTCTGACGAGAAACAGTTGTACACGGTGTTTTTAATATACTATTATTATCATTGAACATTTTGAGAAAGTATTTATACATGTGGAGCGCGTGCAGTTCTGTACAACCCTATGTACGTTCGATTCAATTCCATTTGTTTATTTAACAAAAACTAAAGAACAAGAATAGCACTCTTATCATTAAATTCTCCCTAGAGTTCATTTTTTCGCTCTTTTTTCGTTCAAATTTTTATCTTATTTTCATCTTGTTTCCTTCACTTTTTCAAACTTATTTTTAACATAAGAGCAGGCTATAACAAAAAAAAGGTCTGTATTCTGAAAGCACGTGAAATGCTCTATCATCCTGTATGTTTGTCAGTCTTGGCTTGCCAATTATCTAACGAACAAATAAGAAGAAAAGAAATTGAACGCAATCACGGAATTTGATGTAAGGGTATATTCATTGTTCTTTAATTTTTTTTAACAAACAAATCCAATTAAAATCGAACATATATAGGGTTGCAGAGAACTTCATTCGCTATCCAAATGCATAATTATTTTTCTCAAAATATTCATTTATAGCAATGATATATTAAAAATACTGTTATCCAGCTATTTTTTGACCGGGATATACATGTATATGGATGTGCTTAACCATAGCGTACATCGCATGTTATTTCTCTTGTCGACTTTCAGAAAAATATGGCTTTTTTATTGCATACGTTGTTTGATGTGCTCTTTCTAATGAGTCTATTTTCAAATTCAAATTTGATGTTTGATAAAGTATTTCTTCTCTCACTATTAGTCTTAATGCGAAATTTATGTCATTTTTGACTGATATTTGACGGTTTTCGATCACAATACTTCATCTTTTACTTGAAACAAATATCAAATTTGAAATCACTAGCAAAAGCTGAGTCGATCTATATATGGTTCAAATTATTTTTGCGACTTTATCTTTGATCGAATTTTGAGCTGTGGCATCCCTTAAGGATGCATGAAAAATTAATGTACAGAAAAATCGGTTTATATAATCGAAACCAAATTGCAAATCCAGAAAATGCTCCTTTTAGATAAAATGAGAAATAACTGATCGATAAAATAGTTGTTTTAATTAAATTTATTTTCTCGAGTATTCCTGAGGGAGACTACAGATCAAAATTGGATCGAAAAAAAGTCGCAAAAATAATTTTAACCGTATAGAGATCGACTCAGCTCTTGTTGCTGTTTCCAAATATGATATTTGTTTCAAGTAAAAGATAGAGTATTGTGATCGAAAACCGTCAGATATTAGTCAAAAATGACATAGACTTAACATTGAGACTAGTAATGAGAGCAAAAGTACTTTATCAGACATCAAATTTAAATTTGAAAATAGTCTCTGTTAGCGTCCATCGATGTTATTTCACATAACGCTTAACTTATATTCAACATATACACAAACATATTTTTTCTTTCCTCTGTATGATTCTAGTGATTATATATATATCTTTTGTTTTCTCTCTGTTAAATATGTGTTGTCCTAGTGACTATGCCCATATATCTTTTCTTTCGTTTCTGTGGAATATTTATTGTTATATTGATCATCATGAGACTTTGATGGCCTGGTCTTATTACGACGTTTCATTTTTTCTATTATCGCGTCTTTCTATTTTCTCTATTTTGTTTTTGTATTTCTTTCTTAATATATATATACTATTTTTTTGTCCCCGTTGCCGTTATTGTCCTCTTCATCTTCGTTATATTTTATTGATTTTCATCAATAAAATGATTAGTGATCATTATCATCATCTACTATATTATGTCAACTATACGGTAGGCTTTTTATTATGATCTCTTCTCAAAATTAGCAGGCTAAGATCCTAGGTTTTGTACTCCTGCATACATCAATAATGGAGGTCGAAGCCATTAGTCACATTCCCGAAAACGAGAACCTCACAGTCTCATTAGAAACAGCATATCAAAAAACGTATGCAATAAAAAAAGTCATACTTTTCTGCTAGGCGACAAAAGAAATAACACGTGGGACGCTCTATGATCGAGTACACCTGTATATATCCTATGTTTTTTAAAAGAGTTGGGTCTTTCGAGTCTTCATGGGTCTAATTGAGTTTTAATTTATATAGGTATATATATACTCTATATTTTTTTAAATGATGCGAATCTTGCGGGTCATATCATATGCCTAATCTTAATTATGATGAAGTCTTGGTATCATCTGTCGATGCTCTGATGTGTTTGATATGGTTGTTTCAGTTGAACTATGAGTCGTACACTGTTGATGGTCTGCGAATAATTTGAAACATCTACTTCTATTGAGGAAAATGATTCTGTTTACTGGTGAGAATAAGTTTAATCAAAACGGGCGATTTCTATAAAAAAATGTTAATCGAATTACAAATTATATTGTAACTCGCTTCTTGTTTTAGTAGTTTTATAGTAAATACATGGCTGATTTAGTTTTGTTAAGCGGATGACGCGCTAATAATTATTTTTTCTTCGTTTTAAGAAGGGTGTTTAGATGAATTTGTATTCTTTTTTGGGTATATGAAGCTATAATAAGAATGCATGACATATAGGTTTATCTGATAACATTCATAGCTGACCTGTTTTCATTAAGGATAGTAGACGTTTGCATCGATTGAATTTGATTTTGAAGCAGTAATTTATTGATTTCAAGTCTTTTTAAATCTCAACTATACTATTTCTCGTTTAGCTTATTTTATTGGATTTAATGAGGAAGCACAATCGCAAAAACAGTGAAATAATACATTATAAAGAAATATGATGACATTGATATATTTTATTTCTCGCATTTTATCTTTTCTATCCCTTTCGTTCGTTAACTTGTTATACATGGAGAGAAAGCCTGAAACGCGCTGCATCTTTTGGTGTATTTATGTTGAATAGCAGGCACTATTTAAGACATGAAAAATGTATTAGAAAATAAAGTAACATTTTTTTTACTAGAATATATTAGCAGTGCAAGCTTAAAAGTTGAATTCGAATATTCAACTATTTCAATGTTTCTCCACGCAGGAGAGACCCCTGATCCTTTGTGGCATCCTCATGCATGGCCAATACTTGAATTCAAGTTTCAAGTATTACATATAGGGCTTTTTTGAAAAATCTTTTCTTGAATAATAAATGGTCGCGAAGTAACCAAAGAGAGATATACGAACATGTATGAATTTAGTATATCAGATCGGCTCGGTTATATGCATCTTCATATGCGAAGCAAAACGGTGAATGAATAGTTGACATATAGACTACAACACATTTTATTTTAGTGTGCGCTGTTTATTCTCGTCGGTACTAACGGATCTAGGACGACCATATCGCGGTTTATCTTCGAGGCTTCCGATTTCATCAAGTTTGCGTACAAGACTCAAAATGTTCTTTGGTGTTCGAGGAGCCCGATCGAAACAATTTTGAAATTGACAAGTGACTGTAGCTACATTTTGGTGAATGGCATACCATTTCACAATTTCAGTTATTTTACGTAGCGATAAACGAAAACTTTTACTCATGATGAAGACAATGTGGAAAAATAGCGAATACTATGTAAACAATAGAAAATCTTAATAGAACCAAAAAATAAACTAGTAGATAAAAGAGATAACAACTAGTGTTGCTGTCTTCTAGATGCTACTCCTCACACATGTTAGTACTACAAGACTATAAATAATAAAATACGCTTTATTCTCTTTCTCGTAGAGAAGAGTCTTGCAAACATAAATTGTTTGATTGCTTGCTTCTTCGCTTGTATATCCGCACTTCACTAATTGGTCCAAGAATAGCATAAAAATAGACGAGATTATTTTCCATAAAACTTGACCAAAAGGTAATTAAGAGCGGAGGTCCGAATCTGAAGCCAGCTTTTATTAATTACCATTGTTTTTCCAAACTTTGGACTAAAGGATAATCGAGAGTAAGGAATCTGAATATGAGGTCAGTTTTTATTGATTAATTAGTAATTAATTATTAACTAGTTGCTAACTATAAATATTGTAATATAAAAACTTGGCCAGGGATACTTGAGGTAAAATCCAGCATCTATGATCGGTGATGATATTTAGTTGGCAATAGTAACGGATAGAAAAATTTATTAATCTCACTATACTGCTGGGAAAAAATGAATCCAACTTTCTGCTCAGAATGGTAAACTTAAACGTGTAGATAGACGCACTTAGCAGAATAATTCAGTGTGAATGTGATGATTTTAATTCGTAGAGTCATGTAAATAAGGAATTTGGAGATGGTTCAGAAACAGCACTTCTATGAGAAAGAGCAAAGCGAGTCTGCAGACGAGCGCTACTTGTTTTTCTACATACAGTTGTAGTCGTATGCCCTTAGGTCAATCACTACATCTAAGTATCCTCCATATGCTTAATCATTTATTTCTCATACCTAATATGTGTGGTGTAAATATCAGATCTCATTGATAATTTAAAAGGTAGAAATCAAAATACACACTATTTTTCCTTACTTTTAGGCCACCTTGTACCAAAAGATACAGCACATTCCAGGCTTTCTGTCTATTCATAACAAGTTATCGAATGAAAGGAGTATAGTAATAAAAACGAAAAAAAATGAACAGAGGAAATTTAATTGACCCTTGCTGTTGTCATTGACTACGACTAAAAACATACTTGAAACTTTAGCATTTAACAACCTACCATTAAAAACAATACAAAAGATCATGAATATCATACAATTGTAGCGCATCTTATACAAAGACTTTATTGTAAAGGCAGACGTATATACTACAGGACTGCAAGGTTCCAAGCGTCAGCTTTATCAAAAATAAGTGTAACATGACAGCAATCCTTACGTCGGCAATACCCACAAATAAATAGCTTTGAATTCAACTTGAACCACAACACCGCAAAACCTGAATCTCATATAAAAAAAACATAGTGTATATACATATACCCATATATAAATTAAAACACTATTAGACCCACGAAGATCCACAAGATTCGCATCTTTAAAAAAAATATATTATGAATATATGCATATATAAATAGTTATCCATGGTGGTATAGACATATAAGTGATGATTATAAGTTTTATTAAACCCGCTAGACCCGCATTTCATTCTGAATTCGATTGTCTTTTTTTCTTTAAAATTCAGATTGAATTTGAATAGATAGTTGTGTAAAGGTGCAACCATACTTCGACGAGTCAATACCAAAATGGTGCAAAATGTTCTTTTTTGGTTGGGCAAAAATGTTGATGAAGAAAATAACGCCAATTTCTGCGATACAGTAGCTCAACTATACCGCATGGTGAGCAGCGTGAAAACATTTACCGATGGAAAAGAATGCGTTCAATTTCTAGACACTAACGACATGGAAAAGCTATACATGATTATATCTTTTTCACTTGGTCAACATATTGTACCTTCTATCCGTATGTCCCATATGGATTTTATTTTTAACTGCTGTAGTAACGAAAACTACAACGAACAATGGACCAAAGAACAGTCAACAGTTAGGGGCATATTCACAGAAATTTCATCGGTTTGTAATAGTCCCAGGAGAACAGCTCAACAATCTGAGCATAATTTAACTTCCATTAGTATCATAGCTACAAGTGATAATGCATGCACTAAAAACTTGGATCAATTAGATCCAACATTCATGTACACACAAATTTTCAAAGAAATTTTATTAACAATCAAATTTGAAGAATATCATATCACAGAATTTTGTGAATATTGTCGAGATGCCTTTCCTGACAATATGCAAGAACTGGCTAACATCCAAGAGTTTGAAAGCAAATACCAACAGAAAACACCAATTTGGTGGTACACGTACGATTGTTTCTTATACTCAATGGTCAATCGCAGCATTCGAATAATGGATGGAGATATAATGATTAAAATGGGTTTCTTTATCAGTGATTTACACCGACACATCGAACAATTGCACCATGAACAATTTGGTCATTATAACAATGGTGCAACCTTCACGGTTTATCGTGGCCAAGGTTTATCAAAGGAAGATTTTGATCAATTGAAGAATAGTAAAGGTGGCCTTCTGTCTTTCAACAATTTTTTGTCGACTAGTACAGATTATAATGTCTCTCTACTCTTTGCTGAAAGCAATCAGGATAATCCCAATTTGGTAGGTATTCTTTTTGTCATGACGATTAATCCATCCAAATCAACCACTTCTTTTGCCTTCATCAATAATATCAGTTATTTTCCAGCAGAAAATGAAGTTCTTTTCTCTATGCACACAGTATTTCGTATCTGTGACATTAAGCAACTGAATGGTGATGCTCGTCTCTTTCAAGTAGATTTGACACTTACCAGTGATAATAGCGAAGATCTTCGCGTGCTTACTGATACCATACGAGAAGAAACTGAAGGATCAACAGGATGGGGTCGACTAGGTATGTTACTATATAAAATGGGTCAACCGAAAAAAGCTCAAGAAGTTTATGAATCTCTTCTCGAACAAACACCTGATGAAAAGGAGAAAGGAAACATTTACAAGGAGCTTGTATGGATCAAATATTTGCAAGGAGAATATCAAAAATCGATTCCTTTCTATAAAAAATCACTTAAAATCTACAAGAAACTACTTCCTTCAAATCATCTCTATTTGGGTAAACTCTACAGCTATATTGGCGTAGTGTATTGGATCATTGGTAAATACCAAAAAGCACTTTTGGCTCACGAAAAAGCTCTTGAAATTCGACGACAATCACTTCCTGCAAATCATCCGGACTTGGCTTCGTCCTATGGCAACATTGGTTTGGTGTATAACAGCATGGGTAAATATTCAAAAGCACTTTCGTCTCATGAAAAAGTTCTTGAAATTCGACAACAATCACTTCCTACAAATCATCCTGATTGGGGTAAGTACTACAACAACATTGGTTTGGTGTATTCCAACATGGGTGATTATTCAAAAGCACTTTCGTCACATGAAAAAGCGCTTGAAGTTCGACAACAGTCACTTCCTACAAATCATCCTGAGTCGGCTAAATCCTACAATAATATTGGTTTGGTGTATTCTAACATGGGTGAATATTCAAAAGCACTTTCGTCTCATGAAAAAGCTCTAGAAATTCGGCAACAATCACTTCCTACAAATCATCCTGATTTGACTATGTCCTACAAGAACATCATTTTGGTGTGTAAGACCATGGGTGAATACTCGAAAGCATTGTCGTATTATGAACGTGTGGTGAATATTAGACAACATTCATTAAGATCAAACCACCCTGAATTTAAAAAGCGGAGAAGTAACCCTGATTTAATAAGAAAAGAAATTGTAATGACATGATATTTGTTTGTTTTTGAGAAAGAAAATAAATGATTGCATAGATGATATATTTTATATGATATGCAGGCGTAGACAGAGAAGCTCTGTTCTTAGTCAGAACATCAATGGAGCGCTGTCCATCATCAAGATAATACAATACATGTCAAATGATATATATTGTATGAAAGGATCTTCACAACAATTTGCATGTTTCAACAATGCAGAAATTTCTCCGTGTTGTATTGAAAAAAAGTAGTCACCCAACAGGATCTTTATTTAAATAAATTATTATGAAAAAAAAGAAACTTATTGATCAAGGGAATAAATTATTCGTTTGTATTCCAATAAAAGAATAATTTATCATTTTGATAAATAAATCAGTGGCATAGGACCACAAATCTCTTACATTATCAATTGATTTTCTATTTTTCAGTACTTAAAGAACAATCTATTATTTTTTTTATATCTTATCTTAACTAATGTTGATAGAAGAAATAATTAAACTGATGAAAAAATGGAAAATATAATTAGTTTATATAGTGCTAATAACTTTCTTCAAAGTTAACGAGAAAAAAAATTAAACGGACGCATATGAAGTTTTTTCTCTATTTCTTTAGACACAAAAGATAATTATTCTTTCCAGATATACGAACGATGCACACGACGAAACTTATGGGCGAGCGCACGGTTGAAAGTTTCGAAGCAAAACGAACCCTTTCAACATCATCATCACCTTCATCTATTCTCGCCTTCATCCTTACTCTCACACCCTTGAAACGAACAAGGATTTCTCTTGATTATTGATGTTTACAAAAATTTATATAAAAGTTATAAGACTTCAACTCAATCTTCTGAATTTTCATTGTAAAGTTATTAGTCGAATGAATACCTTGTACGAGTTCAGTGGGACATATTCAGTTATAATTCGGCGTATTATTGCCCATAAAGAGAAGTAGATTGTCTCAATAACAATGATGTGTCCAGAGGGAAGATTAAGAAGATCGATTGCTCTTCTAAAGGAATGTTAATACCTAGAGAAGATACCAGTCAAGCATTTTTCGCGAATGTACTGAATAATATCGAAAAATTCGAAGATGAAAAAGATAAAATCTTAGTAGAGTTGATGTTGTAAAAATGATCAAATAAAATTTGGTTGATCTGACAAATACCTAAAGAGCATAAACTGTAACTGTTAATCATAATAATAATAGCATATCAATAGAACTTTTTTTGTATAAAATACAAATAGACAGAAATTAATTATCACTTACTTTGGAATAAAAAACGAATAGTTATAAAAATTACAAGTTAACCTAATAAACTCTAATTGATAATAGAGGTGATAAGTTTACATGTGAGAATAACTAATTTTGTAAATGCTGTCATGTATCATATTTTTAACATTTACTTATATCCATATAAAACGATATATAAACTATTATGATCAATACAATATTATTTATTATGTTCGTAATATGATAACTATAGTTAAATATTGGAAATGTAAGGATCATAGTTGCAATGCCGTTATAATTCATAGAAAATAAATAAAAGTTACGGTTTGTGTCGAATAATTAAGAATATAATTTCGCTCATTTTTCCTTTCCTCTACAATATTAATACTATTAAGATCTTACTTTTGCCATCTTCCAACTGTTCAACATTATTCAAGCATATAGTCTTCACTATTCGAAAAGCCAATTTCTTTCTACAGCGTTCCTTCTCTGAAATGATCAGTCCTTCTCTCAAAAGATTTCCTAGGCATCCCAGTTGTCACATAGCTCACACATTTGAAAATATGTTGTTTTCACAAACATTATGTACTTCATTATTTCTTTCTTCTATAATTTGTCAAGATCTTTTAGAGTATTGCCCATTTAGCATTGTGTCAGTTTCATAAAAACCTTGAAAAATATCTCTGATACAATATATTTCTAGTGTTTATATATCAGATTCAATTTGTATTTTTTGTTTCACAATGATAAGTAATTCAAATATGATCATTTATAAAACCATTTGCATTCTAATGTCTATAGATATAGAATTTTTTTTCCTAACAGACTTCTGTGATGTTTTTTATCTTATGTTTTATTTTTTACTATAATATTAAAGATAAGAATATGTCAAATCTTTATTTGTTATGCACCTTTCTTCATCATTATCACTCACATTTAAAAAAACGCAAGTGAAATAATAAATATACTTGAAAGAAATTCATTATTTTTATTTAAAAATATGTCAGAACATGAAATGAATAATACGAATATTCCTGTTGAACCTGCACCAACATAGTCATCATATCAACATACTTGTATAACATTTGCTAAAATGGATCGTCTACGATTCTTTCGATTTCCATCCACGATTATCAATATTGTTCATCAGACTATTAATATTAGTTGGGTGCGTGATTTGCAAAGTGAAAAACAATATGAAGTTTTTTATGAATTTAAAATCAATGAAAAGCCGTGGCTTACTTCAGAAGATAAATATACCCCAGCTCGAATTATGATGTATCTTTTCATTTGATTAATTTGAGTTTTTGACTGTTTCTATTTTAGATTGCATATTTTCTCTGCATTGCATAGTCATGGTTGGTTTCTTGTAACATCAAATGATTTCTATAGTTTTAATGAAGATCGTAATTCATTTATTTTTCAAGTAGGTATACGCCCACCGCCAACATCATTTTTTGCTGTTTCACGTTATCAATTGAAATTGTATGAAGTATTCAAGTTTTTTTTTTCTGTCATCAATATAATTCTTCATGTATAGATACAATCATTCATGGACAAGTGATAATCCACTTCCAAGTTGAATATTTTAAAAGATACTCTATTCGATAGCACGTCTTCCAAAAAAAAAAAGTCAAAGTGTTGTTATTTACACAAGTCAAAATATTTACAAAACAAAAAGTAGTTTTTCAAATATTATTATCATGTTAAATACGACATAACGCTGTCATGTTTATTAAGAGTGAATCTCAATAAATTTTTCATTATATGATTTTAATGAGAATCTATAAAAGAATAGACATGATGAGAGATTAGATTTTTTTTGTGCATTAGTCGATTAGAAACGATATAACTTTTAAGGCCTTTTAAGCAACTTTTTTTGATAAGAAATTATTTATATATCCTAATTATTTCAACTTTTAAAACATTATAAGGTTGTTGCTCATATTAATTACTTCCAGCTTACATATAGTCATACAACAATAGTGAAAAAAGAGTCATTATAAATCTAAATTTTATATTTAATATTTCACTAATGATTATGATAAAATAATAATATAACTTCAATAACAAGTAATGACAGAAAAAGATCAAAATAATCTTATTGATGTTCCACCAGCTTATACAGTTCATCAACATGCTTGTGTTACATTAAATATGAGTGATCGTCTTCGGCTTATTCGATTTCCATCATCAATTATCAATATTATTCGTCAAGCTATTATAAATAGTTGGCCACGAGGTTTGCATAAAGAAAAACAAGATATAGATTTCTATGAATTTAAACTTCATGGAAATCCTTGGTGGGGTCAAGGAGATGAAGCTGTATCATCACGAGTTTTAATGTAGGTTTTTTTAAAATAATTTTTATTTTTATTTTATAATAAATTTTTTCTTTAGGATTCATATTCTTTCTGCACTACATAATCATGGTTGGTATTTATTATCATCAACTGATATTTCCAAAAAACAATCAGATAAAGATTCATTAATATTTCAATTAGGTGTACCACCATTACAAACATCTTTTTTTTCTATATCATTTAATGATTATGATAAATTACGTTTAATTTGTATTCCACATGAACTTATTCCAATAATACAACAAACTATTGGTCAATCAAATATTCAACGTGAAGAATGGCGTGATGGAGGGCGAGCATATCAATTTAAATTGTATAATTAAAAAAAATATTCACTTTTTTAGAATTATTTTATAAAATTTTATTTCTAGACATGGTAGTCCATGGATAGGACATGGAGAAGAAGCAATTACTTCACGATTAAAATTATTATCTTTACTTGATTGTTTAACAGCATTTGGTTGGAAATTACATGCAAGTATTGATATAAGTCAAGGTTATGAAGGCAGAGATACAGATTCTTGGTTTTTTCGTCGTGAAATTCAATAGAAAAATTTTAAAATTAATATTAAAATAACGAACGATCGAGAATAAATTAGATTTATATTATCCTTATGATGAAAATATTTTGTTATTCTGAAAAAATAATGTGATATCTTCCCTTCATTTTCAATCAGATGATAATCCAAAATCAAAATCATATACGCATATATCAAGCAGGAAAACATCAGCTATATGTACTCAAAAAAAGGAGGAGAAAGAATGCGCGGGTGGTAAAACAAAACAAACAAAATGTATGGAGGATGGAGGAGAATGTAGACGTGTGAGGAGAAGGAAAAATGTGAGGAGAGTGTGAATGCAGAGCAAACGCATGGAGGAGGGAAGAGGGTGTATCATGTACGATGGACATGACAGATAACACTTGGAATTTTCTACAAAATTATACACGACAAAATCCCAAAACTGTATTAGATATATTTGAAAAAAGATGAAAAGTAAAAATATAGGAAATAAGGAACATGTTGAACATAATGAATGACTACATTTTGCATTCCACTTTTTACTATTTCATTCCATTCAAGGCCAGAATAAATGAAAAGCGTTACAATTTACATAGGATCACTTATTTTATAATTGCACCTTTTTGTTTTCAAAGTAGACAAAATTTTCAGCGATTAAAACTTCGACTCTGAAACAATAATTAATTTTTTTATTCAACATGAATTTTTTTTTATTTCAGCTTTTCATAATTATTCTTTGTGAATTATAGAATTTTTCACACTGTGTCATGTAATGTAATGAACTTTTTTCTTTAAATAGAACATATTAGATAATTAACGATTTTATGTTAAACAAAAATAAAATTTTCACGTAGCAACTTTTAGTATATTTTATTTTTGAATAGGATGAAGTAAGAATAAAATGGAATCTAAAGTGTGACCATTTATTATGCCTAATCGATTATTTCTGATCTTTTTTCAAAAAA
>JAJEKB010020909.1:64821-137813 GCA_022393335.1 Macrotrachela quadricornifera
ATGTATTTCATTTTTGGATCATTACAATATTGTCATGCACGTCCTCGTAAGGGAAGATACGGAGCGTGTAGATGCACAAACTTTCATGCATGCAACCGCGAATATAGTAAACTGTGTGACGCGTCTACACGCATGATATATCATAATGATGCATGCGTGTACATATAACGATAATACTGCATTTACATGCGTTTTTCAGACTTCTACGTTTGACTGGGTCCCCCTCAATGTTTTTCTTCGAATAATCTGTCATGTAATTCTCCTTCGGTGAAAATTATTTTTAAGTTTTGTATATGTTATTGATGCAGTTATTTTTGGTTCTAAATATAGTATCTGTTTTATTTGAAAATGAAATCTTGATGATGGAATTTTCTGACTAAAAATCCATATTTATATTACCATGTCGTCATATGAATAACAAATGACGTTGCTCGATAATTATGCAAATTTTTTCAAAAATGCTTCGTCATTTTTTTCCTGACGTAATACCGAATAAAACTGAAAAAAAAATATTAGATAAATTTAATACAATTGAATTTTTACAGGATTTTTTAGTTTTTCAAAGGTTTTCAACAACGAGATTGTTCGAATATATCCGTGATTTGTATATCAATTTTCATTTGTTTAATATATCATAAGATGCAGTGTGAAAAACGCAACAATTTCCATTGAATAATTTTGCTTTTAAAATAAATAAAAATTCAACTGTACAAAACTTTGCTTATCTTAAAAACAAAAGATGCAAATATAAAATAAATTGTAGAAATTTTCATGTTAGATCTTATGATATATTTTGTTTTTTCTAATTACAATATATTAAGTAAACGAAAAATGATATGCAAATCGTGCTCATTATACCTGATGCATCCGATATTTTTTGAGTATAGATGACTATCTATATGCCAAAGCAATGAACTCAGCTACACGTGACTAACGATAAAGTCTGATTCTTACTAGAAAAATAATTCTGTATTGATTTACATGTATCTTCACATAGTGATTAGTGTATAAATAAAAGATAAACTCGTGTTATTATAATAGTGATAAAATGTATAAAGATCATGGATTTTTACAAAAGAAGATACTAGGTTTTTCATTTTTATGCAATTGGATGGAATTTATTCGGGAGCTTGACGATCATAATATTCAAGGAAGAACTAAAACATTCATTGAATCAATCTAGAAAATGTGATGAATCTGAATTGTAGAGTCTTTTTATATGAACTTATGTATACAAAGGATAGTTTTCATAAATATTAATTTTTTCTCATTTATATTTATGTTATACTCCAAAGGAATATACCATCAATTTTATTTATATAAAAATTTGACTTCAAAGGGAACTATTTATAATAGGAAAGTTTAGATAGTTCTTTCTAAAAGTATTAAATTAATATTTTTCTTATTGATAGTGCTTCTGTCGTCCATTTATTTCATATCATTATTATTATATATTGATTCGTTGATATTCTCGTTAATTTCAATCGCATCTTCACCGTCGATATATATATTATGATTTACTTAATATTATAATATTTTCATAAATAGGCGAAATTTTTCTACTATACATCTGTGATGATGAAGATGAAATATAAATATAGATTCATTAGAAGACATGAATTACTATAATATATAGGTCTATCAAGTCTCCACTTAATGAAAATATCAATTCAATAATAATACGTGTATTACTAATTTTTAATTGACTGCGAAAATGTACTAGATTTTAAAGAACTTCATATAAAGCCAATCTACTATCATTAAGAATATCATTGTATAAACCAGATGGTTCCATATTAATATAAATAAATTCTACAATGACTAATAAAACAATAGTTAGGTCTGATTGAGAATAAATCATCAAAGACTATTGTTCATGGAGATAGATTTTAACTAAAACGTTGTTTCGTATATTCTTTAAATCACATGCTCCTGAGTGTAACTAAAGGCAAGACTATATATCAATAGTATTATATTGAAGAGTGTTCAAAGCCTTTTTATTAATGAAATATAGGAATAAGCAAAGACATCATGTTCAAAACATATAAAATTGCTAAATGATCATCGTTGACTTCATACTCATCCAATATTATTAATTATATGACAGAAGGAGGCATCAACATAATGTCATATCTACTATATTCACCAGACCTGATACTATGTAAATTTTTGGGTAACTACTTCTATCGAAGGTAGTTTAACTGGTTAAATAAATGGAATATGATTAGGTCATGCAATGTTCGAGATATCTAAAAATTTTTGAAGAAAAAGACTTCAAAAGAAATTTTAAAAAATTTGCGTCGAAAAAAATTGAACTGCATATAAATAATCATGGCAACTATCCATAACATTTGATAAAATAAAATTGAAAATATCTCTTTATCTTTATATTTCTTTTTAACAAAATTAAAACTTTTGATCAGATCTAAGTATTGATATACTAAATATTTTTATTATATCTCAAATTTCAATATATTTATGAATCAACAACTAAATTAGCTTTTAATGAATCTATTAACATAATTAACATTCAAAAGGCAAATTCATGCGTTGGATTTATCCAGTAAGAATATATATTCCCAATAAAGATGTTTTTGTCAATAAAAATTTCATTTCTATAGGTAATGCTAGATCAGACTTTCAGCTGATTCACAGATTATTTTTGATCTTCAGGAGAATCGACATAATTTCGTCACAACACATGTTATATAACTCGAAATAATTTTAAATTAAAGTCAATACCAGTATGCAATCGATATCCGAACAGAATTTTTAAATTCCATATTTCTCGTTTTTTATGAGTATTTTAGTAGAATGATATTGAGAGTAGCATAAAAAACTATCATCCAATGACAGTAAATTCTACTTGTTTTAGTTCAAAAATCGATGTTAAAAAATTCATCGATAAAAAATTTACTCATTAAAAGTTTTAAAACAAAAAAAGATATTAGTTATAGGTTGAATTTAAAAGAAATTTTAATTTTTCCGATGAGAAAAATGTTAAACAAATTTAGAAATCAATTTCCTTATTCAAATACGAAAAAAAAAGCAGCCATGCTTCGATAGTTGCATTCTCCTCCCTTTCCAAGAACACACACATTGGTAGTATTCTTTCTAAAATTGAAAACATCCTAAAAATTGCGAAAGATTTCCGATTTTTTTCTCATACGTCTATTGAAATCTAATTATTCTTCGAAACGCCATATATATCCTAAAAGAGCAATCTTTGCTGCATGATCCTATGATAAAAATTCAATTTTGATAATTTTTCTTTTATTTGAAAATTTACTTTAGTATTCGAGAAAATGATATTATCATCTTTATGCAATTAATTCCGAGATATAATTGTTAACCAGAGTTTTCAACAGCAGGCGTACGAAGCAGAAGCAAAATGTACAGAACATCTGTCACTTTCGGTTTCTACTTTGTTTTACACTTTGGTTCTTAGACTCTGAAAACTATATGTATATATATCTGTTATATCGAATCGTCAGATGGTGAAACTATGCATGCACTTCTCACGTATTTTTTAGGCATGAATCGATCGAAAAGGAACTGAAAGAGATTAATCCTTGTTGCTTTTGAAGAATTTGATGGCAGTTTTCTCGAATTTGAAAGAACCGTCCCTTAACTTCCTTCAATTTTTGGAGAAAACTATCAGGTTTCTTAGTGTTTAGAAGGAATTTGTGTTCAATCTTCATCATTTTGTGGAGAAATTTCTTGATACACTTTCACAGAATTTCGAGATAGTTCTTAACGAACTTTGCCCGCTTTTGAGGAAGCTCGAATGATATGTTTCCATGATTTTTAGAAGTTTAGGCCACAATCGCAAGACTAGTTACTGAAATTATCGAAAGCCCTAGAAAACCTCTCATTAAATGTAATAGTGATGGCGAACGTAGCCGCTTACGATTGCAGAAAAGATTAAAAAACGGTTCTACTAGGAAAAGCTGTTTTATCATCGATAGTCTTGCACAAGGTCGAGTGTTAAAAACCAACAAGCCCTCCATCAAATAGAAGTGTTCAAGACGTGTGTTGTTCACACACACTGAATTGATGGTACAGGAGAGTTTCCCAAACTATCCTGTTTAACCCTAGCAGTCACAAGCCTTTTTTGCACTTTGCTGGTATGATATAGTTTCATATCATTATTATTTTATTTTTGTATTCCTGTTTTGATATAAATATGCTATTAACATATCCAATTTGATAAAAAGAATTATCAGAATGACTATCTTTCTCTATTTTGACCAAGTAATACAAAACATACGTTTTAGAGAATGCTCGTTACAAACAAATTCTGAACATTTTTAACACTTATTTGAGGTTTTTTTTTGTCCTTAGAAAAATGGCAAAATGCGCATCGTTTTCAGAGAATAAATGACGTTTACATCTTTTATTCTGCTTCCAGTTAAGATTTTTTTTTTGTTTCCACATGATCAATGCGTTTATACTATCAATATCAATCATTCCATAAAAAATACAAAGTGACCATCGTTTTTTACCTCTTTTCACTGTATATTTATGGTACATTTCATCGAAAGTATCAACAACTCCTTTTGTTTCATTGTATTTCAAAGTAATATTCGGTTTCCCACTTTTCTTGTCGACGAGATTATCATGATATTTCGAAGATAACAATAAAACTGTTTTATTTTGTTTGAAAACAAATGAAATTATTATTAAGTAATCTTGCAAAGCAAAAAGGGATGAACTAACTTCGCGACTTCTATTTGTGTGAAACTCACTAAGAATTTCTGGTTTCTTTCTACGTAATGTTCCTATAATAGTACTTTACTTCGTTTGAAGGTTTTTAGCAAGTTCAACACTTGTGAAAAAGTTATCAAATGTAACAGTTCTGTTCGAATCGTACAATGGTTTTAATAAGTCTAAAACTGCATTGACACCGATTTGTTTTTGTCGTTGTTGATTAGGTTATCGTTCAATGTAAAGGAGTGCATTGAAAACGTAATACAAGCCTAACGTCATGGAAGAATAGATATAGAAATACGTATGACGTAGTGGAAATAGAAGAATGCGCAAAGTGATCGATGATATTAGCTGATATGGAGCACTTTTTGAGCGTGAGTCAAAAATGAGCCAATTCGGACTACTAGGGTTAAAGGAAGACTTCTCGGGTTTGAAAACCCTATTTAATACAGAACTTTAATCATCAAAATAGTTATTGAAAGCCACTATTTACGTTTTTAATTCAACAGATACTTTTGAGTTTAGCTATCAATTCACGAACGTGTCTCAAAGTTTGTCTGTAGTCTGAAAATTAGTAAAAGACGATAAAATTTTTTTGGGCATTCGTAATTACAAGAAAAAATTCCGTTATATCATCCAATCACGTTTGTTTTTGAATGCCTCTGTATCAGGCCACACCAGACTTGGAACCGGTCCAAAATTCTGAACTGGTCCGGTCCGGCCGGTCCAAAAAACGTTTCAGACAGGTGAAAACCGGCAAAAACTAACCAGTTTGTTAGGTAATTCACTATCGGTTAAAGAGAAAGACGCCAATACACATGCATTTTGGTTAGATTTCATAGTTTATCTTTTCATAGAACAACGTAACTTGTTGGCGATATACTTTACTGAGAAAAAATTTTACTCCTCAAACGGTGTGAAACCCAATTTTAGACAAAAACCTGAGGGGTACCACAGGTATTTTTTCCAATCTATAAATCGGTGAAAACCGGCGAAGACCGACCGGTCCAAACATTTCAACCGGTCCGGTCCGGCCGGACCGGACAGGTTTTGCCGGACCGGTTCCAACTCTGGGCCACACCATTCTCCCATTTTCGGAAACATTCCTCTCCTGCTTTTACTCCTTCGAGTCACCAGTGTTTTTTAATTCTTTGAAGATATCATCAACTGGTATTTTTTATTTAAGAGAGAAATACGAATATTATTCTTGATTTTTTTTGAATTACAAAATATGATTCTAGCACACTTTGTATACTTCGGTGGCGAAAACAAAGTGCACTCATACACTTTACCCTTATAAGTAAAATGTACGAATACATTTTATTTTAGATTTCTATTGAAAATTCAATATTCATATTATATTAAACAATTTAGTATATTTTACTGATTACTGTGTTATTTATTTAAGACGATTAATTACAATTAAAAAATCCAATGTATTTCTGGTGTATTTGATATGTTTATAATACCAATATTGAATTTAAGAAAAAAAAAACATATTCATCGACCAAAAATGTATATATTAGTGATACAAGTGAAGAGAAAAGTTTCTTTTATATAGCTAATTATAAATATACTTAAGATAATGTATAATTTTCTTTAAATCGATAAATTTGGTTCTTCTTTAACTTGAATATTATTACATTGTTGAACAGACATTAAATTAGTTGAAATTGGTTGTATGCCAGTACCTAAAATAATATATTATAATAATAAATTTTCTTGTAATAATTATTTTACTTGTAGTATCCCCCCAAAGTGATTTAATAAATGGTGCTGTTAATTGTTTAACACCGTCAAAACCTTGATAACTCTGAGAATCTTTATTATTAAACCAATTAAGTAGTTGACTTCGACTTATACATTGATTATCAATAAAATGTTTTAATAAAAATGTCATCATTTCTCCTATGATATTCATTTAAATATGTTTCATAAAAAAAGAAAAAAACTAAGCAAATTAAATATAAATTTACTCTTATTTTCTTGAATACTTTCATTAAAAAAAAATCCATGTATACCCAATAAAGTAACTAAATCTTTATTATGATTTGCTGTATGTTTTCTAATAGTTGATATATATTCTTTTAAAAGTATATCTTTTCCACTAATATCAGATTTTCTATGCCAAGCTGTAAGATATGAACAAACAAGAATAGGTAATGGAAAATGAGGACCTTGTTTCTATTAAAAAATAAATAAATATTTTTTTTTAAAATTGAATTTTTTATGTATTATCTTACTTCAAGATAATTAGCTATATCACATTTGCTTTGTTCTATAGATGATATATTATCAAATATTTCCACAAGACGTCTAAAGGAGCGATATCTTCGTAAATTTACAACATTAGAAAGTGTAAGTGTGGATAAAATTTTTTTCTTTCGAAGTAACTGATTAGTTCCTTAAGTATGAAATATAACTAAACTTTATAATTAATATTATTTCAAGATAAATCATACCCGATTTAACTACTTGTGATGAAACCGATGTTGATGAAAAATTCTTTGAAGAATCTTCTATATTAACAGGTGGTGATATTGAAAAATTCCATTTTAATTGTATACTATGTTGTCGTACTTTTTTAATTGTTTGTTGAACATTATCAAGACTTCCTATATTAGCACTAAGTTGACGTTGAATAGATTCTAATGGTTGTCGAGCATCACGATCAAGTAAATCTGTTAATTCTTGTTGTATTATATTTAAAGCTTCTTGATGAGATTCAATACATTGTAAATGATTATCATAAATACGTTGAATTTTTTCTGTTTGTCGCGTTCTCCATTCATTTAATGATTTTAATAAATGATTATATGTATCTCGACTTTTTTCATATTTTTGATTTATTTCTTTATATATAGTTTCAACTTCATTTGAAAGATTTTGAATACTACTAGGAATAGCTTGATTATGTTCTGTAATATGTGGAAGACATAAACGACGTTGACAATGTAAACAAATAGCTGATTGAAAATTTGGACATGCAGAAGAGTCTTCACATGTATAGTTCGACATATTTATCTAAAAAATTCGAGATGAAAAGTACGTTTTTTTTTCCTAATTTTTTAGTTTAACGAGTGATTTTTTTTTTGTATTGTATGCTCGATCACATGAATGTTTCGTATGTTGATATTATTTGGAGAAAAAAAAAACACGCACGACGAAGCAAGTTATATCAGCTAAATCAATGTCGCATGACGAACTATGCATACATTTACGATTAAGAATATGGTAGATATACTTTTTTTTCATGTTTACAAAATCTCTTTTATCGTTCTCTTTATATGATGATATACATTATTTATATGAAAGACCGCTCGTTTATTTAATTGCATGATACAACAGAATACAAAAAACAAAAAAAAAAGTATAGGAAGAAAATATGATGATAACATAATTTGCGAATTAGAAAAATTATGTCAATATATGTCGAAAAAAGATGATCGTATAGAAATATGACACGTAGATTGGAGATTAGAGAAAAAAAATTTAGGGAAAGGTGTCGCAGTGTGTTAAGAGGTATAAAATGTTTTTTTTTTCCAATTGTAAATATAACGAAAAAAAGATTGATTGAAATGATAATTTGCTTACTCACTCGATCAAGGCAATGTCTATGATACGAAATTTTACTGATAATGTATCTTTTTTTTTCATTGAATATACAAAATCAAGAAAAAGAATTGATATTTTAATATTCTTAAATAATGATATAGAATGTAAATTTATTTTTTCTCGTTTCATTAGTTTGTTTATACTAAATTTGATCTGTTGATAATTAGAAATTTGCGTTGTGTATCTGATGAAATGCTTTTCAAGCAGAAGTAATTTATATAGAAAAAAAATATAAATTGAAGAGATACTACGAATATTACAAATAAAAGGTCATAAATATTTTTTTATACAGTAAGTTTACTCTATGATCTATAATGAATTTAAGAATAGAGTTAAATTATTTGAAAAATTTTTCTTTCTCCATATTCTATGAAAAATAAATTTCAATTATATTATAACTTTAGCGATTTTATATTCTTCTTCAAATCAGTTGTTATGACAAAATTTAAAAGTATAGTTTCAGATTAAGTCAAACGAAAACTTGATAATATTTGTAATGAATAGCATCCATTGTAAGTAATTCTTGTTGAAGAAATCATTCGATTATATTTCCTTTGTGCAGAACACCTGAATACTGAATATGTATTGGTGTATTCAAAATGATAGGCTGCTAATGAAACTATATGATTCTAGTTTCGTATATGTAAGATATTCAATATACAGATATTTTTTCATTTAAATCACGATTTTATTTGTAGCTAGTTTTTTTTATACTTCTGATAAGCAGTATTCCAAATGGATATCTGAGATGAAATGTTAATAATGTCAATGTCATAACTAGATTTAAATACAAATTTCAAACTTAATATTAATGACCTACAGAAAAGTGGATATAACAGCATTGAATACGCAAAAAAAATATGTTAACTGTAATAGTTTAATTGCTATTGGCGTTTTAGATTGATTATAGCGACATAACTTGGTTTATTGCTAGAAAAATCGTTCACACTTCAATCGATGCAACTTGTCATACGCTATTTATGTTATAAAAACGAAATTTTTCTGTTGAAGTCTCCAGTTTCAAGGAAGATATTTCCGTCAGATAACGCTGTTACATAAAAATCTTGAAATTGGAGTGCTCTAGCTTAAATTCTAGTTTTCTGCGAACCTTGCGCTCGAAATAAAATGCTTATAGGGCAAATTTTGTAGAGAATTTAACACAATTTTTAAAAGTAAAAACTTTCAATTCGAACTATTTTTTCTTCATGTAAGAAAAGCAAAATACAAAGGTAACTTTGTTACACTGTTTTATTCGTAAAATATTATGTTCTTGTTATTTGATACAAAGGAGAGGAACGCATAAGAAGTTAAATCGGCCTAAAGGACTTTTCTCGGCCTGCCTCCATCGAATCATATTATCAGTTGAGAAAACATATTGAAATTGACATTTTCACACTATTTTTATAGGGTTTTGGTTAATTATTTGATAGCTTTTTAATAAGACTTTAATTCTATGTATGAATCAATAATTGTTTGCTTGATTTAGTGAGGAGAGGAATTGATATATTGTTAAGCACTATTTATATAAGTTCTATATTTACCATCAACTTTTATCTTTTAAGAAATATTTTGTCATAAAAATTGAAGCAACCAAAATTTTAATCTTGGTCATTCGATAGCCCTTTTTAGAAGTTACAAAACTGTATATATCTTGTAAAGTCTAAGAAATATGGTCGCTAAGAAACTTTCGAGTCAAATTGTGCTCAGAGTATGATTTTGCCTGTTTTTAACTGTTAGTGTGTCTTTTTCTATCTATAAAGCCCTAGTTTCAATCAAAACTAACTTCAGATTCAAACTCAGCATCGGAAACTGAATCGATGCATATGTTTCAAATGCCTTCAAGAACTTTCATTTTTCTCGAAAAATTCATTCGTAGTCCCCTTCAGGATACAGAGAAAAAAACTGATGCAGAGTGAAAGTTCTTGAAAGTATTTGAAACATATGAATCGACTCAGGTTCCGATGCTGAGTTTGAATCTGAAGTTAGTTTTGACTGCAACTAGGGTTTTATTGATAGAAAAAGACACACTAACAGTCAAAAACAGGCAAAATCATACTCTGAGCACAATTTGACTCGAAAGTTTCTTAGCGACCATATTTCTTAGACTTTACAAGATATATACAGTTTTGTAACTTCTAAAAAGGGCTATCGAATGACCAAGATTAAAATTTTGGTTGCTTCAAATTTTATGACAAAATATTTGTTGAAAGGTAAAAGTTGATGGTAAATATAGGACTTCTATAAATAGTGCTTAACAATATATCAATTCCTCTCCTCACTAAATCAAGCAATCAATTGTTGATTAATACATAGAATTAAAACTCTATTAAAAAGCTATCAAACAATTAATTTTGCAACTATTTTTTCTAATCAATTCACTCTAAAACTGAATCGACTATGATAGAATCAATTATTGGATTTTGTAATAAAAAATGAGTTACTTTGTTAATAGTGTTTTGCTTGAGAAATTCAATCAACACTCTATAAAAATGGTGTGAAAATCTCAATTTCAACATGTTTTCTCAAGTGATAATATGATTCCATGCAGGTAGGCTGATAAAAGTCCTATAGGTCGATTCGTATTCTTATGCGCTCCTCTTCTTTGTCTGAATTAGTTGTTTTAACTTCTAAAGAGACGTTTCTATTGATTTTATTATCAAAGATTGTGTTAGTTTCTACAATGGTTTATTGAGCCTCTGTTAGACTTCATGGTGTATCTTTCAAGGTTCGAAAAAAAAGTTTATCTTTACTTAAAATGTTTTTATGTACTCTTATAGAATTTGTTGCGCTGATCACAAATATCATAGTATTATTATTGGGATTTGATTGAACAATAAGAAACCCAATAAGACTTTTCTAATCTGAATTTCTATAGGTTTTTAGAAGGAAATAAACGATTGTTAATTCAAAACTCTTTTGGTCGAATATATACGTCCTTCTGTTCTTAATGGATAAAAGATATATTGTCTCATCTTGAATACCTATTGCTTGCTTCAAAAAAAAACTGGAAGACACATTATTCGATGCAAAATTTCATTCTGCTTCAGAACATGTACAAATTGCTATGGTGAAAGTGTTTTCCATATCTTAGTTTTTCTCTCGATTCATTTACATTCTCTAAAAAAACTTCCTCAGATTGAATCCTTGAAAACTTCAAATTTCGTTACTATTTACAGAACTTTTAAAGTTCTGAACAGAATAAAGTCTTATCTCGAATTTTTCGTCCTACTTCAAAGAAGCTGTTAGCATAATTTCTGCGAATTTAAAATATGGAACATGATTTAACTGTTATTATTGGTAGTAACAAGATGAAATTTATCTATGTACTTAAGTAATCCTATTCTCCACACAATAGATGGTCATTCACAATATAAGACCATGTCTAAATATAACTTCATCAGTCCGATTAAAATGCCTTGTATTAAGTAGTTATCAAAATACAGATTTTTCGAATATATTTATTCATAATTAATTATATATTGTCTGTTTGTCACTTTGTTTTGAGAAATTTCGATGCATTATTCTAGATATAACATATTTTTGCACGAAATAATTAACAGTGTTTCCTTGAAAAACATTCGAAAAACATAAACTCAAATTATTAATTAATTATGATCGATTAGTTTTGTGGAGAGAGAGACTATTAAGTCTTTCTGTCATGTCAGTGATGCTTTGTTGCTATAGACATCTGTCACACGTATTGTATATCTTTACTAAGGATTGTCGGTTATATTTGTTGGGGGAATAGATCCATATTTTTACCTTTATTTATTTCAACACTATTTTGAATCGTACTTCACAAAATATGTATTTAAAGAATACTATTAATGGATAATTTCGGCAGAGATTGTAGATGAGCATTATAGTGAAACTAGAATTTAATTCAAGTTCTTTTTTTGAATAGACAGACGGTTGGCAACTTTTTCCTGACGCTACCTCTGTGAGCAGAAAACATATAACAAAAATACAGTTAACATCATTCAATTTGCAAATGGTTAGAATTTGCCGAAATTTCTCTATAATACAAAGAATATTCAATGATAAACTTAGTAATTGCAGAAGCATCATATCTATGGAGTGAAAGAGAGATAGAAAAAAAAGTCATTATAAGTTTTTATTTTTTATTTTCATAACAGTGTATACATCACACAGTACGTAAAAATATTAAAATTATATGAAATTTTTTTTTCTTTCAGTAACCAGCCGATTGTAGCTCACGTGTCATGTGTAGCTCATCGTCATTCTCTTCTTCTTGCCATATTATATGCTCGTTTTGTGGTGTTCTCAATTTATGTGCAACACGATGACGTTGTTCAACACCAAGTACCTCTTCTTTAGCAATCTGCATTTCAATCAAGGCTGTACGTTGAGTTTCATTTCGTGCGAATGGTTCGAAACCATTATAGAGTTTGTTTGTCGAACGTGTAACAAATTTTTTGTCCATCACATTCGTTGCTTTTATACTTTCAATAAGTGATTGAATAAACCAACGCATTTCATTACTCATATCAACATTTGTTAATGATGGCAATTGCGTTAGTTCTTGTTTTAGATTGGCTAATAATTGAGTGTTGTTTTGTTCGTTATCATAATTCGTAGCAGCTCTTTCAATAATTGATGAACCAGCGGAAAAATTGAAAGCGTTGAGTACATGACAAATTGCTTCAAGAAGTTTGGTCAGATGAAAATTTTCGCTTGCCATTTGTGCGGATTTTTACTTTTATAATTTTTTCTTTACACTTTTATATACTATTATATTCTTACACAATACCAATTAATATGACGAAAATTAAAAAAAAAATGACCCTTGTATCACATATGACGTTGTTAATAATTTACAAACCAATTGAAACTATCCTGCAGATGCGTTAGCTGTAATATTTTATTCGTATAGTGCGTGTGTGTCACTAGTTACATTTATTTATCACACTGTACTCACAGATAAAGACAAAAACATTCACTTGTGGTACATATTCCAGTATGAAAAATATATTCTTATTTAATTATAATTAAGAATTTGATTGTAGTAATGTGCGTCAGGATAAACGAATAATCGACAGAAAAAGAAGAGACTCTATACCTGTTCTTCAAAAATAATGGACAGGATATATTTTTACTCGAGCTACAGTAGAAGTTTACTATTAGTCTTATTAGATTAACCTTCTCATTAACTCTATTTATTGCCTTTCAAATTAAATATGGATATAAAAATAATGACTTGCATGTTTTTTTTTTACCAATAAGTCATTTTGAAAGGAAA
This sequence comes from Macrotrachela quadricornifera, assembly GCA_022393335.1. Taxonomy (NCBI): domain Eukaryota; kingdom Metazoa; phylum Rotifera; class Eurotatoria; order Philodinida; family Philodinidae; genus Macrotrachela; species Macrotrachela quadricornifera. The sequence continues at coordinate 78,407 of JAJEKB010020909.1, forward strand.
ACCGTTTGTTCATAAAGAATGAGAAATATGTATTTATACGCGTATTAAATTGTTATGAAAAAAAAGTCTATAGTCACTTGGTATGAGATAGTTTATTTAAACTTGATTTTTTATTAGATTTTAAAACGTAAATCTGTATTATTAATTACGTACAAAGACATTCTTTATGATAATTAATGAAATAGATGAATATTAATCATTTAGAGAGTTCTTTTTAAATAGAAATTTAATTAATTTACATCTATTTTGGCTTGTAAATATTTTTACAATATATTGATTAAAATGTTTTTTCTTCTCATATTTATTTTCATTTAATAAAAAATATTTTTTGAAAATTGATATAATATATAATTAGAACTAATGGGTGGCCCAAAATAAATATTTCTACCAAATATAAATCGTATAATTCTCCACATCCATTAAGTTCACCACAATTTTTCTTTTTCCTCATATTAAATGGAAAATCATTGCATATTTAGATTTATTATTAAATTAAAGAAAACTGTTTTCTCTACCATTTAGATACGAGCAGAATATTCTAAAATATCTTCTGCAATGCTCGAGGTATATAACAAGAACAACGGATGGTTTCAGCTTGTTTCTTTTCAAGAAGATTAACCGAAGAAATTTCTAAATCGTATTTAAATATCTTCTTTTGAACTGTGTAAGAAAGAGTATATTTGACAACAGTGGACACTTGCATTGGAACAAGGTTTAGTATCTGTTATCATTAATTTAATAAAAATGCATATTTGAACGTAAGACATTATGAAACATTGTAGTGTTAATCGGATATAACTGCGTAATTATTCGTTGAAACAACTCTTTGCATAAAGTTTTACAAATAACTGTACGGGCTATTTTTCAAAAAAAAATCAAGTATATACATATTTAAATTTGAAACATCATTTTTATAATGTATAGATTATTTTACATCAAATAGTTTTTCAATTAGAATTTTCACTGCTGAATTTTACAATACTTAACTGAGATTATATAGAAATTGTTTTTGACCTTTTACGATATGATCTTGTATCATTTTGTTTAAAAGTTACTTTTTTCTCGAGTCACTAATCAATTTTCAACACTACGATAAATATATTTTAAAATTTATTGATATTAATTTTGTTTTTTGGTAAAAAAAATTTCTTTTATATGAAATTATTTTTGTCGACACAAATTAGTACTGATAAATTTGTTTGATATGTACGAAAAGTACATTTTCTTTTATCTTTGAAATATTTTTAAGATTTACACAGCAAACATTATTCATTTTATAGTGCGAAAAAAAATATTATACTTTTCAATTAATGAAAAAAATATTTACCTTTGAGGCTTTGTTTTCGATATTGAGGCATATATGTATAAAAACAATTGTCTTTGTTTTTGAGATTTTTTTATTTTTTAGTATTATGATTATTTTGAAAGAGAAATTTTTGATTTAATTAAAATAAATTGATGAAAAAAGTATTCTTAGTATAACAAAATAAAATAAAATTCGAAGATATATGAAAATTTATATGCTTATGCGGAAAAAGAAAACGATATGAATTTATTATTGTCTATAAGGTAAAAGTACAATTCATAGCTTCTTCATTCAACCGTTTCGCCCATAGCGGCTGTTTTTTTTCTATCAAATAGGTGTGATCGCACAATATAAATAACAATCGTTTATTATGATTATATTCATTATTCTATTGAATTAATATTAATTCAACGCATATATACATATATAAGTAAGCAAAATTTACTAAAATAAAATATTAAAATTATAAAAATAATTCTTTCCTAGATAAATACAATGTCAACAAATATACAAATAGAAGGTGATACACCTAAACCATCCGATCCAGTTGAACAAATAATTCCAATAAAAGATGAAACACGTAAACCATCTAATCCAGTTGATCAAATAATTCCAATAAAAGATTCAAGTCGTTTTTCTGATATAACTATACCAACATTATCAAATGAACAATTTGAAGCATTATTAAATCGTATTGGTGGTCCAACTATAACAACAAATGTACCAACATCTCTTGGAAATCCAGGTTCACTTGGTCTCGGTGCATTTGCATTAACTACATTTATGCTTTCTGTATTTAATGCTGGTTCAAATTTAATTGATGCACATTTAGAAGCAGTTGTTTTACCAGTTGCTTTATTTTATGGTGGAATTGCACAATTTGCAGCTGGAATGTGGGAATTTCGAATAAATAATACATTTGGTGCAACTGCATTTACAAGTTATGGAGCTTTTTGGATGTCATTTGCTGGTTATGTTTATTTAATTGTTCCAAAATTATCAGATACTGGTAAAACAAAAAAGGCTACTGGATTATTTTTATTATCATGGTTTATATTTACACTTTATATGAATGTTGCTGCATATAAAACATCAAAACTTTTATTTTTATTATTTACAGTACTTAATATAACATTTTTATTATTAATTATTGGAAATCTTACTGATAATACAGTTGTTACAAATGTTGGCGGATGGTTTGGAATAATTACTGCATTTATTGCTTGGTATGGATCAGCTGCTATTATTATTAATATAACTTGGAGTAGAGTTATTTTACCACTTGGAGTAACAGCTCAAAAAAAACAGAATTAGTTTCATTGACTAAATTTTTTTTATTAGTGTATTTGTTAATAGTATTTGAAATAAAATATAATGTCTTGCATATTTATTTTTAAGAAAATATCATTTATAAATTAGAGAATATATCTATCAATTTGATATGGACATTTTTTTTCTCATAAGTAATTATTATTGTCAAGATAATATGAAGGCAAATGTTTTATATTTGATTAGTCATGAATCGAATATTTTGTTGTTCGTTTTTAATAACTATTTTTCATTAGATTATAGATTTCAATATGATTATTCGATAGAAATAATTGTTCTTTCTTGATATATGCACGGCTGAGCTCACGAGCTTACGTGATTCATTGTGACACGGTATTTCCACGCAGTGTGGCTGAGTGAGGGTGAGAACATGCGGAAGTGTCACTTTTAATTGTTGCACGGAAAAGTCGTGCGCACAAATGTCGTTTAATCTTCGTTCATAAGTGATAGGCGTTCTCCTAAGACCCATAGAATCAGATGAATTAACCTTGACACACCTTAAAGTAGGTCAGAATAGAGATGATCGACAACGATAAATTTAGTGGTGATTTTTTTTTTAAATCAGTTAAAAGTCAGTATATCAACATTTTTGAGTGTTACTCATTTCGATATATATATAAATATAAGACTACAAATAAATCGGAAATTTTATTATACGGACTTTAGACTAGTTGAAAATTGAGAATAAACATCATCATTAGATTTAGCGTAGTCAATTACTCATATTATAACCTATTTTATGGTGATTCAAGGTAATTCAGCCGATTTCGGTGACCTTAAGAAAGTACTTAGAAATTTTGAACAAAACAAGCTAGTGAGCTCAGCCTTGTGTATTGTCTCGTTGATTGATTATAATGAATTTTAGAACACAATGAGAAATAGGTTTGATAGATAATTCTCAAAATGCTTGATGAATATTTATCTGATTGGTCGATTATTCATCAATCAAATTTGATATAGCTTCAGTTTTCTAGTTTTTTTTTACTCCATCGAACGGTAAAAATCGTAGACCACTAGCTACTTTTATTCTCAAGATAATATAAAAAATACTACTATTCATTTTCGAAATTGAAATAAAACATTTTCTTTCTACTTTACCATATAATTCTTTCATATTAATACGGCTTTATATAGTAAAGATGCGTACATTGTACTATGAAAAAATAATTTCATTGTTTAAATTTTGATGTAAAGTACTGAATACAATGTAATTACCAGCTTAAAAATATTTGTTATTTTCTTTTACAATGACTAAAATGATTACTCAATTAACGTAAACAGATTCCAATACAAATATTATCCATCAGTATTCTTCCATGAGTACCTGAATAGAACGATGATTTAGTTATCTATACAAATAGTGTCAAATGTTAGCAAAAAAAAATTGAATCGAGAATCCAAAAGTTTTATTTGTCTCGGTTTTGTTTGCAAAAAAAGTGTAGACCTACAGTTCTCCATTGGCATAGACATATTGAAAGAGATAAATTTATCGTTTGATATAGATTTCAAACTATATATGCTGAGCAACTTAATCCAATAATGATGAAACGGGGATATCTTTTTTGTCATAATTCACTATAGAAGTCGATAATAATACTTAAAAACAGTGTTTCTTCATATATTTCCCGACAAAAAAAAATTAAATTCGATAGATGAACTAACAAACAATGAAATGGAAATGTTTTATTTAAACCATCTTTTATTCTTATAATTTATCAAGAGAATTTTTCCTGATCTTGTCGAAATTTTATAAGAATATAATTTAAAACAAACAGAAAAAGAATTCTTATTAAAATATTTTTATTTGTTCAGACTTATAATTAATTTATTTGATATCTAATCTTGATAAAACTGCGAGAATAAAACAAAATGATTTCCATTTTACAACTTCCTTATCCATTTTAATATTTCCAAAATAATCGAATCTATAAAAAAAATGGTGTAGAATTAACGAAATAAACATAATTATAAATTATTTTTTTTATTTGAAAACTCTTTGGATAAGTACTAATTGGCTTCAAGTTATCAAACTCACTACGATCCGATGCCGACATGGTAGAATCTTTTAAAATCAAATGAGACTCAGTAGATATTTTCTCGATATTCTAAGCAAACTTTTACATATTATCCTGATATAGAAATCAACAAATTCTAGATGTTAAACTATGTGAGATCATTTGCTTCTATTCTCTTCATGAAAGATAATGTGCTATTTCACTATTTTTTATAAAAATATTTTTAAGTTTTTTCAAAACTAGAAAAGGCGCCAAGAATATGAGAATCATTACCATATATTCACATTAGACTACTAATTGAAAATAAGCTTGTCTTTCCTCATTCGTCGATATTAACGTTGGCACTATTTGAGCTGAATCAATTATATTAAATTTTCTTTATATACGCTGTAACAAAATTATCACATTTTCTTCTATAATTTAAAATATATATGATAACACAATATATTTTATATCAAGTTCATGCTCATCAAAAAAAAAAGAAAGTATAAGCATAAGTAGAGTAATTATAGTCTATGGAATTATTGAAATGTTTTGAACTATATGCCAAAGTGTGCTTGTATTTAAGAATTTTCATTCTTTATATACATATTTTTACGAAAAAATAATAGCAAACTCGTAATATTCATCAAAACCTGAACCTATAGGGATGTCATTTATATATTTCTAACAAAAAAATTTAATATTATTTTTGTTGAAAACATGTAATAATCACAACAATAACATTTGCAATACACGAGCTCGTTTAATTATAAAAATGCCATCACTTTAGCAATTTTCGATCTATAAAATAATTATTATGCATTCTCTTCTGTACATACATTATTTGTTGATTGATTGTAATTTATATCGATTTGAAGTAGTCTTACATGTACATTGTAGCAGAGTAGAGTGTCGCCTACTTCAAATAGTTGTCATTCACTGTTGTTATGTTCCACTATTACGAAGTACATGTACGAATCTAACAACGTGTTAATTTATCAACAAAAATTATCCATTACTGGCGAACAACAATAAAGAGAAGAGATACACAGAGAAGCAAGGAAGAAAAGGTATGGGTTAGAGCTAGAACGAAAGTATTTGTACTTATACTTGTACTTTTGTACTTTGTATTTAGAATACAAAATAATATCTTTTTCTGTAATCAAAATACTTCCTGTCTCATTGAAATGTTGCCGGTTTTACACACTGCTGAAGCTATCATCTTAGTATTCAATTCTTCACAATACTGTAACCACAAACTGATGCATCTTTGATATAAAAACTTGAAGATGAATCTTATACTTTGTTCTTTTATTATATTCACGTCTTATTTTGAATTATTCTGGTGTTGTGATTTGAATCATATTTAAAACTAAAACTGTAAAACCGAGCACCTGGTTGTAACCATAGAGTATTTTAAAAACCAGACTCGTTCAAAAGCGTAACAATAAAAAAAGAATCAGCTGTTAAGATATGAGACATTCTTTTTTTTTCATCTTTTCTTCGTTCAGTCTAAATAAAGCGGATGGTTTTACATTTATAAACAGCAATGTAATACAAACGCATTTTTGTCTAGTCACGAAAGTTTTTGTTACCGCTATAGAGAACTACATATAAATCCATGACGTTAAGTTAAACGAATATTACCATTTTAAGATGTTTATCATAATTATGAAAAAATTCGACCAATGAATCCAAAGGATTTTTACACATCATTTACGGTAAATTTATCAGCATGTTGAAATAAAACTGATTTCATTAAATATTTTTATTGTCATTTACTTTTTGATCCGATAATATCTTAGTGATGTATAAACACTTCTCATAACTAGTTAACCTTATTTACATGATTATATATAGTTTATTTCTCAAGCACAAAGTGTAAAGTGCCAATTTTTGCAAATAAGTATAAGTACAGAAGTACTTGTACTCGTTTTAGCTCTAGTATGAGTATGTATGTCAATGTACACATAAAAGAGGAATGGAGAGAAAATAATAAATGTCCATCGAAAATGTTACGTAAAACCATACGTATTCAAGTTATCTCATTTCTTTTCTGTATCTGTTGTTCATGTAACTTACTCTTTCAATCATGTGAGCAGTTAAAATAAATATCAACTAAACTAAGGCACGTCTGTAATACATTAACTCAGTGAAACAAAATAGTTAATCTTCTTTATGATTCAGAAGAGTAATGCTTTATAGATAGAATTCGTTATATTACATATTGTGAGATATGTGATAAAATAGTTGTAAAATCGAAAGATTTATTTATCATTCACCAATGGCTTTTTGAAAAGTTCTACTATAATGAAGATTGGATAAGATAACATTGGAATAAAACAATTAAAGAATATCACACACAGTTTGGAAATGATCGATCTGAGGAATTCTCCTAGGAGAATCAGATACATTATCGCTTCTAAGACAACAATTATCAAAAGATTGTAAAAGATTTTCGAACATTAATCCATCTTCCAATTTCTACACATCTTTTCTCTTTTTATTTCTACCATATCAATCCCTCTACTTTTTTCTATCTTCCTACATGATATCATGTTTTTCCTTTCTTATTCCGCAAATATTGAAGTCACAATAGTCTCTAAAAAAATATACGGGATTTGTACATTCCATAATGTTTAATGTTTTAAGCAGTATATATATTATTGATTGCTTTAAAGATTATCATATAACAACGAACTACTAATATTTCTTTAACGTAGAAATGCAATTTCTGTCAAAACATAAATAAAAACCGTATTTAAATTTTTTTTAAAATAAGCATGCATTATTTTATTAATATTTCAATGAAAAAGAAACACTTTATTCCTTCGATTATTAGAATTTTATTAGGTAACATAAAAAGTAAGTTAATATATACTTTAATTAAATATTGATCTTAAATTTTAATATATCAGTCATATAAATAGAACAATTTTTATTTATAAAATATTACAAAACGAATTCTTTTATTATATATTAATAAAAATAATTAAGATAAAATTTAGTTTTATTGACAATTTTTTCCAATTCAAACCAATGAGACCTTGTTTTATATCAATATTAAATTGAAGTTTTTTGTATATTATTAATTAAAAAAATATCAAATTTAACATCATACATTGTTATTGTTACAGATTGATTGTATAAATGGTGTAGCTAATTTTTTTGCATATTGAAAACCTTTATAACTAAATAAACTTCTATTCTTGTACCAATTAAGTATTTGATTACGATAAATACATTGATGATTAAGAAAAAATTGTAATAAAAATGTCATCATTTCACCTAGATTATATAAATATATTTAATACAAAAAAAAAATAAATAAATAAAAAATTTTTATTTACTTTTATCTTCATGAGTTCTTTCATTAAAAATAAATTTTTGTATACCCAATAAAACATCAAAATCATTTTTACTATATTTTAAATATTTTTGAATTGTTAGTATATGTTCAGTAAGAAGAAAAACTTTTTCATCTATATTTGTTTTTCTATGCCAAGCTGTAAGATATGAACAAACAAGAGTAGATAATAGAAATTGATCACCTAGATTCTATAAAAAGAAAAAAAAATTTTTTTTTGTTTTTAATTTTAATTTATAATATATTTAATTACTTTAATATATATATCTATATCATTTTTAGTTTGTTCTATTGATGATATAATAGAAAACATTTGACTTAATTGTTTTAATGGACCAAATCTTTCTGATTGTATAATATTATTTAATGATGGTTTAGATAAAGTTTTTTTCTTTGTCAATGATTTATCATCATCTCAAAATATTATAATTTTTCCGATTAAAAAAAAAGAAACAAGAAGAATTTTTTTAGTATGTCTTACTTATATTTGATAATTGTCCTGATAGAATATTAAAAGATGAATATTCTATATTAGTTGGTAGTGATAGTATTGATAAATTCCAGTTTATACATACATTATCTTCTTGTACTTTTCTAATTGTTTGTTTAATATGATCAAATATTACTATATTAGTATTTTGTTGTTTTTGCATTTGTTCTAATGGTTGTCGAGCATTACGATCAAGTTGTTCACATAATTTATGGTGTGTATCAGTTATAGATTTCTGTTGAATTTCAATTAAATTTAATTGATTTTCATAAATTGGTTCAATTTTTTCTATTTGTTCTGTTCGCCATTGATCTAATGATGTTAAAATATTATCATATATATTTTTATTTCTATCTGATTCATCATTAATTTGTTGAAGAACGTCTTCAATTTCATTTGAAAGATTTTTTATAGTATTAAATATTATTTGATTATGTTCGGTAATATGTGTAAGACATAATCGACGAGTACAATGTAAACAAATAGCGGATTGATAATTTGTACATGAGGAATTTTCTTCACATCTATAGACTGCTATATTCATCTGAAAGTATAATAGAAAGAAATATTTTTTTATCCTTGATGTTTGATAAATGATCAATGATGTATTAACCTAAAAGGAAGACGATATTCATAATAAAGATTGAGGAGACGTTTCATCTACGTTTGTCTTTTATTTATTAACAGTCATATTTTCGTTCTGTTATTTATTATATATTATCCATCATGAAAAATATTTTGTATTCATTATCATGAGGCAAACATGAATAAGAGAAGATATGATATGGATAATGTGCTTTCTTTGTTTACAAATCATTGAAGCGACGCAAAAAGTGAGTATCGAAGACCAACGCATGACATTAAATTAATTATATAAAATATCCTAAATGTATGAAAACATCAGTTTAGTTTAAATTTTTTATAGATATATTGATAGTTAGAACTTAAATTTGAATTACATATACTATATAATAATACTTAGAAATGCAGCGTATTATCAATCTTTGTCCTTAAGATTTTATCACAAAATCATCGAAACGCTTCTCGTATGTACTTGAATGATCGTCAAGGTCATGTAATATTTTTTTCGTCATATTTTGTCATTGGGTGATTCTCCGTGTAGCAAGTCTAGAACAAAGTACGAATTAATAAAAGTTAGATCATTCAGTAGGTTTTGACAGAATTGTAGACAAAAAGATAGAAACAAAAAGTAAAACAAGAAAATAATACACTTTTGCAATAATTATATTAGAGCATAAAAGAAATATTCCTACATTTTTTCAATAAAATTTGAAGATTTTCTCTTAGAATTATCACGTGTTGCTTATTCGATCTAAATATGAATTTTGTTTATCAATCTATTATGAAAAAAATTGACAAGAAATCGATGTTTTTTTACTTTCGGACCATTCTGTATTCTACAGTAACAAATCTTCTTCTAGCTTTACAATAAAAAGAAAAAATTCAATTTGCTTTTTTTTATATTGCAATATCATTATCTGTAATATATACGGAACAAATAAGTAAATGTATAAAGTATTGTTTGCAAATTTCAATTATTCGAAAATATTATCTGAAATATCAATTATAATATCAATGTCTTGCCAGTGTTACTGTGTAAATGAAGTTTTGTTGTAAAACTAAAACAAACAGTTCTAAATTTATGTCGGTAAAGTTAGAGGCAAATTCGATTTTTTTCAACACCCTTATAATATCTATACTTTATTTGCTGTATATCTATTATTAGAAGACAGATGAGTATTAATGATAGATATACACCAGATAAAGAGTGGATATCACAAGGCTGTTGAAAATGATCAGATTGAATAACAAGGTCGATATATCCGAATTTATATCAAATTATTCAAATGTATTCTCTTCATCGTCACTCATTGATACTCATCGTTCTTCTAATACTACCTAATAGTACAACCAACTTTTTCATAACTCAAAGTATGATTATTAGACTGACAGATGGTTCTAGAGAAAATCTGAAAATCATATTTTGAGCCATCGAAGATCTGAGTATACTATTGGATAGAAATCATCGAGTTGTATAAGACAAACCGATGAATTGCTGAGGTACAGATTAATAAACGAATGTTTGCTAAAAAAAAAGAGTCGAATCTGCCGTTAACTTCGCCGGTATGTATCCTTATTTAAAGATAATGAATTACGGAAATATTTAAATGAAATAATTCAATTCTAGAATGTATTTTGAAACATTGAACAACTTAGATATGACATTAATTAACAAGATAATATTTTAGTTTACTGAAGATATATATTTTTTACATCTATCAAGTATAAAAATATATATGCTATCATACAGTAATCATAATAAATTTATTTCTTGGTTTGAAGAAGAAGCATTAGAACTAGATGTAAATTTTCATACTGAAGATGGTTCTATTTTTCTTTACAAATAGTGTAAGTAGGATATGAGAAAGTTTTGCATTTGGATTAATAGAAATATGTATCAGATACAAATTTTGTTTCTGTATTTATATATATACATATATCATGTAAATGAGAATTTAAAATATTTATCTTATTCAAGAATAAATTTATAATTATTAAAAATATAAATAATTCAACAATGATTGATTATTTTGATCTATTAAAAAATAATATTTTTCTTGTCATACTATAGATGAAATTAGAAACTTTTAAGCCATAATATCATACCCCATGTCGCAAAAATCGTCGCAATTTTTTAAAAAATCGGTGATTAATCAGATGTTCTCGTGGTATTAATGGAGAGAGAATGATTAACTATTAAAATCAGATTGATTAATCACGATTAATCTAATGTTTTATTTTGGATGGACGCAAGTTTTATTAAATACTTCAAAATATGTAAATATATTATATTTTCCTTTCAGAAATACAGTTATTGTTGAACAAAAAAAAATTGGAAACTAGGTTTGATGTCAGTAGCATAGCTTTAATTTGATTGGGTGATGATACCAAATGATTAACGTTCTGCTCACACATCGTATTCAATAGTTAATTAATGCGGTGTGAAGTACAGTATTTATGTAGTCCTTCACATTTTTTTTAATACGGTGCGAAGTATAGCATTTATGTAGTCCTTCGCGAGATTTTTTTTTATTTTTTACTTTCTCGACGTCCACATGAAAAGTTGTCATTTCATGTAGCGACGATCTCGTGAATGGAAAGTGGTAAAATACTCATTGAAGCGTGAGATTAAATTATGAAGATCGAATCTTAACCACCCGTTTTCTGATTTTTAATAGAAAGTTTCGTTTCGTCACAGATTTTTTTCTTCGAAGTTTGAGATAATTAAAACGAAAACAAGATAAAAAGTTAGTCATCATCTTCTGTGTATAACAGCTATGAATACATCTGATGATAGATAATGAATCAGACAGATAATTAAAGCAACAATCAACAGTGTTCACTAGAAGCAATTTGACAAGTATTGGTAGAGTTCATATAGTGATGAATTTTGTTATGTCTGCATTTTGAATTTGTTCAATCGAAACCTTACTTTCTTGATAACATTCACAGATAGGAAATATGATTCGACAAATCCGAAAAAGCTTGTCAAGTGCCTGTTTCGTTCGTATTGAATTGTTGAAGCGAATATACATTTTTAATGAATTACCAATTTTTCGATAACCAATTTTCTCGACATGGCACCGGATTTCGTAGCCGAGTGAAACTCGAATAACATGTAGTTATATGTACATGTTCAATTTAATTTTCTTTAAATATTTATTTTAATATCATACAAATAAATTCTTTTATTTCAAAAAAACGGAATTATCTATAGTGCTGAAACAATTCTGCAAAGATTCAGAGGATGGTTATTTATAGAAAAAGTCCAATGTTAGTGATTTTTTTGCCAAATGACTGATAATCTTGAGGTAAAAGCTAAAAGTTTTAAATTATTTTTAGAAAACAAGCAAGTTTAAAACAGACTTCAAAACTATTAAAAGTTTTAGATCAATCATAGCTTACTTTAGTTTCTTGAGCTCATATTCGAAGCAGTTTTCGTTTTAAATAACAGAAAAAAAACCGAAATTTTTCATGATTGTTCGAATTTAAATAAAGTACTTGTTGTTTTTTTCTTCAGATTCTGATAGTATTAGGTGATGACACAGAAGGTAAAGTATCGGCAACAACTAAAAATGCTGGTAATGTTGTAAGTATAGATAAATTAATCTTCTTACTAATTTTTGCCAATAAATTTTCGAGTTCAACATCGGTGAATAAATTGACCTTTTTCGTCTTCTAGAAGACTTATCAAAGCTCAAGAAATTTGTTTTAAAAGCTATAGATAAAATTACCAAGGATGAATAAGAACTTCTTAACATTGATATAGACAATCGAATTACAACCATACGGAATAAATCCGAATAGAGTCATCATAAGATATTATTGTTTTTTATTGTAGATACTGCTAACGTGAAAATTGATTTAACAGCCGCTGAATTGGCAATTGTTTGGTCATCCATACTGTAATGTATTAAGTCCATGAGAAAAAGTATAAAAGCTAAAATTCAAAATACTATCATTAAGTTTAATGTTTCTTTGTCGGTAAAAACTAATGTCTTTCGACGAATTTATTTTCTAGATAATACTAATCGTAACGATATATATGAAAATCAAATAATACTAATGGGAATTCTGAAAATCAATGCAAACAACAAAATTTCAACATTTAACAAACAAATAAACAGAACTAATGATTATATCAATTAATAATCTTCCACCTATATCATTTTTATTATTTGATGTATTGCATTTATTGTAAATCATTTGTATTGGTAAATTTTAGTAGCTTTTCATTTGTATATGAATTGATTCATATTTTCTATTGAATCTTGTATTTTTAATTTCAAATCTTTTGGATTTCATTCCATTGTTAGATTCTATTTTTACATTTAAATAGTTCTTCATATATTGTAATCCTGAAATTTTTCATGTATTTTATAACATGTTAGCTATTCTGATTATGTGAAACTCTTTTCTGTTCTTTTCATAAGTGAAATGTGCGTGGAAGCATAGAAAACTTAATGTGATGTCTTTATGTAACGTCTACGTAGAACAAATAATTCAGATATTTGTGTTTCTAAATAAAAGTTAATTGAAAAAATAAACACAACTAATCCATATAAAATAAAATCTCTGATAAATCACGATTTATCATGATAATCGTTGAAAATATAATCAAAAATCGATGATTAATCGCCAATTTTTCACCAATAGTTTAATAAAATACATTCAGTATCATTTACGAATTCTAATAGAGGTAATCAATAGCGAAGACATGCCTCTGTTGATTTAGACAAGACTAATTCCTATAGATTACTTCATTCAGAAGTTGTAAACATTTTATTCATAGTCTTGAAATTGACTAAGTAATAATTCATCAGCCTAAACTGTATTGAAATTAGGGTATTCAACAAAGTTGAGTCGAATAATGATATTTTTCTTCTAGTTTCAGTATTATCTTAAGTCACCAGATCATAATTTTCGTAATTCGGTGTATATAAAGCTTTTAACATGATTAGTCAGGTTTCCAGTAAAATCTTTATAAGTTTTTAATAGAACAAGTTAGAAGGATCAGTCCTGTGTAGATTAACAAAGAAATACCTTCGCTATCGATAGGCTATATTGAAACTCATAATTAATTGAAAATTTTCTTTTCAAAAATTATCAATAAAATATTTGCAGTAACAGTTGACTAATTTGATCAATCCATAATATAGATAATGTAGCAGATACTATTCCTAAATCCTATTTTTCTCAAAATATTCAAAAAATATCGAAATATATTAGATTTTGATGTAAATAATCATATGCATGAATTGAAATTTATTTGCATAATGAAAATCTTTCGACATTTTCTCACTTTCATAATCAAATGTAATATAAATATAGAATGATTTATATAAAACTCCTCAGTTTGACCTACTTACTTTTAAAACATAACGATATTTTATATTTATTACTTTATCATTTAAAACAAACTTGAATAAATAAATGATTTCAAATACAATAATATTCAATGATATGTTATACTGTACAATATTCTTCATTAAAAAATTTTAAATAATTTTATTTAAATTTAAAAATTTCAATTTTTGTCTAGAGAATAATTTTAGATGAAATATGATATATTTATTTTTTATATATAATCATTAAAAAAACTAATGACGATCTTGCCTATTTGTTATTATAAAATAATCCTATGTAACTATGATTTAATCGAAAAAAAAAGTATATCAAATATCGTTTAATATTTGAAATAAACAATAGATTTTCCAAAAGGCTTAAAATATATTCATGTATAAATAAGAAATAAGGTCATATAAAGCAATCATTTATTATATTTGAATTATCCTTTATAATCATGTTATTAAAATTTTATTCATTTTTTCTCCTTATTATCTTTATTAATGCTAAACAGTTTCAATCTGATTTGGAACTTAATTATTTATTTCCATCAATGATTATGGAGCCAGCTATGAAATTAACACCACAATATCAACGTGGAATTTATTCATATTCATTTATTGTTCCTCCACCAAGTAGACTTTATGGACCTAATAAAGCATTTTATTTATTTGCTGGACAACCAAGTAGTAAAACAGCTGAAATTATTATTAATCAAGATGGACATTTTTTTCAATCATTATCTGAAAAACAATATTGGCAATCAAATAAAATACCTATGGAATTATCAAAGAAAGAAACAACAATTGAATTATATATACAAGATGGTGATAAAGTTGGTCCAACTTATACTATTCATGTTACACGAGCATCTGAATAATTTTATCAAGAAAAACAAAATTTTTATATCTTTTCAATAAATTTGTTTTTCTAATGTTGTCCACCATTTTCAATGATTATAAAAATAAAAGAATCAATATATAAAATGAGTATTATTTTATGATAAAAGAAACAGTTTCTTTTACAGTTAATGTAGAGTAGAAGTTTATCTCTCTCTCTCTCTTTCTATTCACTATAAGTTTATATAAATGACGATTGTATAGACATCATTCATCACACATCGATAGACAGTCATGATCTGAAAGCTAAGCAATGTGAATAAGTCCGATAATCGTATATGTTGTTTAGATTATCATGATTAATCGCCCTAACAAATTTTGATAAAATCGTCGAGTTTTATTACATGAGTTTACTCGTTCATCTTGCCACTGACTTATAGTTAAAAACTAAATTATAGAAAGAGAAGATATTCTTTTTTGTAAACTAATACTCTGTAATGATATCATACTAATGACTTATTCAAAACAGTGTAAACCCATTCGTTGAAGTATAAGAAATTTTGTTAATAAACTTCTATTAATTTATTGTGATGATGTTTCCTATCGCGTATTTAGTATGAGAAAGATAGTTGAAAGACTATTTTGTTTTCCAATAAGAATTTATTCATACAGTTTTTTGTAATGCTTTCGAAAGTGCATCTTCTGAAAAAGAATTCAGGTATTGTCATTTATTTGTGTCAAGATATTCTCAAATACTTTTATCATGTTAAATACGGTAGAACATAAGATCATCATGTGATTTATTCATTTTGAATGTAGATGATATCATCACAACAAGTCAATAGAAACTTGTTCTTACAGATTTTATAGGGTTTTTTCACAGTGCATTTTTAAAAAGAAAACGAAGGTTATACGATTTATCTATGTTGAGTTATTGACAAGGCATAAATACTGTTTATAAATAAAATATTTTGTTATTAAAAATCATAAAAGATATTTCGATTGTGGCGCTCCTTACATATTATAATTCAATAAGAAAACCTGGCTGGATATATATTTCTTTTTCTTTTTTGTTTCTAACCATGCTGTGTTTTTTTTCTTGTTCTTCTTGCCATACACACGTGTTTAGTCTACTTAGATTTTATCTACAACTCAAACATAAAAAACAATACTCCATTACAATATTCTATTGGTAAAAATAAAAAGAATTTTTCTTATTTATATTTTATAATTATGTTAATTAAAAATAAATCTAATCTATATTAATATAGAAAAAAAAAAGCATTTAAATAAGAAATTATTTGTTATAAATATAAAGAAACGAAACTTGAACAATTTTTCTATTTTTTAGAATAGTTTTTCTAGACTTGGTCATTGTGTATTAATTAGTCTAACGAATATAATTCATGATTTATCAATTGGTATTATTATTAACGATTATATAGAAAAACTAAAAAATGTCGCAGTCATTATTACAAAATAATACTATGCCTATTCATAATTGTATGTTATTTTTTTTTAAAATTAGTCATTTCTTTTTTTAATGAAAATTCTTTTAGTTATTCCAATGGAAAAATTAGATATAATTCAATCAAATCAAGTTCGAATTTTATATTATCGAACACCAAGTCAATTTTATGTTTATCTAAGAGAAAGAATTAATACACATGCAAAAGTAAATCTAGAAAATTCTTATATATTATTCTATTAATTATTTTAGTTTCAAATTGAATTACAACAAGCCATGCAAAATTATCAAACAATACCATCACCTTCACGATATAAACGTTATGATCCTGTTGTTGCACAAGATAATCATGCTGTATGGCATCGTGCTACTATATTAGGTAGATTAATTCATCAAAAAATTCTTTTTTTTTGTTTTTTATTTAAATTATAAAATTATTATTATTTTAAAGAAATTAATTCTGATTTAACGGAAGTTTATCTTTATTTTGTTGATTTTGGTCAACAAGAAAATATATCTATAACAAATATTCGTCCATTACCAAAAGAATTTATTAATCAATCAGCATTTGCAATTCCATGTCGTTTATATCAAATATGTCCATATAATGGTAATGAAAAATCTACATGGAGATTAGATGATCCTGTACATGATGAATTTAATCGACTAATGGCGAATAATGCTAGTTGTAAAGTTTGTGATATTCAAGATAAAATATGTTATGATGTTGAAATTGATATTCCTAGTAAGTTCGATTTATAATATTATGTGTCTATTGATTTATAAATTTGAAAATCTTTATATTTTACTTTCGTTGTCTTAATGACGTATTAACTCCCAATTCATTAACTGTTGACAAAAATATATCTTTAGGATATTTTAAGGCTTCTTTTTAACATATTGTAAAGAAACTTACAAGATTCTTCTTTAACAAAAAAATTCGTTTCAATGATTACAGAATTATTCGATAGTGTCTTGTCCTATAGATGCACTTCGTTGTAAAAATTTGGATATTCTTTTCGGATAACGATACGAACTGATAATTTTCACATTATTTCGCTGTTTCTGACAACATATTGCTTCTATAGAACATATCCAATCAACTGAAACTTTTTTGTCTTACAAAAAAGTATTCCGAATACTTAGTGTTTTTTTTTAAATATGATATATCATTAGATTTTATCAAGATGCATAATAAAAAAGCGTGCATTTTCGAGAGTATTCTTCGGAATTTTATATTCTTATTCGAACAGAAAGAGATAAAAAGAAGCAAGAAAAAAATAGGCATTGTAAATATATTCTAGTATTACAAAAGAAACATGTTTCAGCTGGATTGGACGTATTATGATTGAAAAAGTGAGTGAATGGTTATTATTCGATCTTATAAGTTCAGTATCTCTTATAGAGAAACATTTGATAATTGTAAAATTTTTACTTAATAAAATCTATTGATCTAGAAAGAAGAGGATAATGATCTCTCATGTAAAACGCCATTGATTGGTAAAGAATTTTTCATTCTTTAATATACGAAAAATATGAAGATATAAATTATGTTTATCAGCGTCATCTATTATCTTAATCGAATATATCATTGATTTGTTTACTTTTCTTTCGTATATATAAAATTCTGGGTAAAAATATCGAATATATATATATATATATGTATATATACGTTTACTTTCTTCTTTCGATTCGTTTAGTTATATTATTCTCTTTATTTTACAAGAGAAAAGAATGATATCTCCATGTGATCTTTAGAAAAATTTTAAAAGAAAATTTTTCTCTCTATTCTAGAAGTGGGAGATTTAGGAAACTTTCTTTTTGAAAAAAATCTTGTATCTCGTATAACAATGCGATCAACTCAACCAACAATGTATGATACATATCAAACACAACAACAATCATCTGGACGAATACCACCTGGTTTTTCAGGATTACCTTCGTCAACACAATCACAAAGATTAACACCTCAAAATGAATCTTATAATAATTCAGCTAATATAATTCAACAATCATCAACTCGTTCATTGCAAAAACCGATAGTTCAACAATCTCCTAATACACTGTAAGTGTTGTTCGAACTTACCAGAAATTATCGTACCTACTGTAAGAAAAAAAGTTCGTGATCTAACGTTATTAGTTTTATTATTTATAATAGTTTGAGCGTATCGCCACCCAAGACAAAAGGGTTTCGAATTTTTTTTTATGGTAGACATAACTTATCAAGATGCACAATTGAACAGCGGGGAATAACATTTAAATTATCTAACAAAGAAATATTTCCAATTGATAGTGTGTGTTTTTTAATAAAATGATTTAAGGATTAAACTATGAAATGCAAAATTGTTCCATTTATTGATGTTTTTTCATATTCCTCTATCAGAGATTGCAAATGAGCATAATTCGAGAAGAAAAGCTAAATAAAACAAATTATTTTTAAAGTTTTTGAAGACAAACTATATAGTACTGAATAGAAACATGCCGAATTATGTCATATTATCGTATCTATATTCATTATATGACACTTAATATTTATTTTATTTAGAATATCTAATACTGATTTATCATCTGTTATCCGTCCACTTCCACTTCGTATGTATCTTTATGAATTCTTATTATTTAAATTTTCTTTTTCTAAATACATTATTTATAGAAGATGGAAATTATATAATAACACATGTCTATAGCGCTATTGAATTCTATGGTCATTCACAAGGTCGTGAAAAAGAATTAGAAACACTTTATAAACATTTTGATAGTGTATATAATAATAGTAATGCAAATGATCAATCATTAAGTGTTCATTTATTAATGGAAGGTACACCATGTGTAGTTCAACAAAGTGATAAATATCATCGTGGTATAATAAAGTAAATTATATATTATTTATTAAAAAGAAATATGTTGTTGTGTTTTTTTGTTTCTATTAAATATTTAGACATCGAGAAAGTGAATCACGAGTATTAGTTAAATTAGTTGATCGTGGTGATGAAATTCTTGTTGATACATCAGAATTATTACAACTTGAACAACGTTATTGTACTATACCTGCATTTGCACAACCATTTCGTTTATATAATTATGATGAAACAGTAAAATTATTGTGTTTTGTTTTTTTTTTCATATTATTAAATACTAAATATTTTTTTTCTAGCATAGTACAGCTAATATAACTCGTAAATTAAAACGATTAATACTTAATCAACGCGTTTATATAACTCAACATTTACCAATGATAAATGGATTTTATCAAGTTGAAGTTAAATTATCTAATAATCAATTAGTTAATGAAATACTTATTTTAAATGATATTAATCCAATAGTAAATAAATATAATTTAAAATGATAACACTTTATTTTTCCTTTTGTATTTAGAATCCATCATCAATTAAACCTGTTGAGTAAGAAAATAATTTCGAAAATTCTTTTAGTTTATATTTTATTTTTTTTTTCTGTAAATTTTGTTTAGATTACCAACAACAAAAATTCAACAAGATATAATGAATGATTTACCAGCACCACAAAAATTATTAACAGCACCAATGTCAGGACGTACACAATTAAGTAGATTTACAGCAAATCCTTCAAGTGGAAATGAACAATCATCACGTTTTACACGACCACAAGATGATTTACCAGCATTTTCATCAAGAACAACAAATGGAACTGAACAAAACCGACCATTTGGTATGAAAATATGGGGGAAAAAAATATATATATATAAATTAGAATTATAGGTCGAGGATTTTCTAATGATGATGTACCAAAAAATCAACGAAATGATAATAATTTTAATCGAAATAATGATGAAGATGAAAATGAAAATAATGCACCACGATCAACAGGATTTAGTAGTAAGAAATTTCAAAAGAAAAAATAAATTATTTAATTTTTTATTTTTAAGAACGCGGCACTTTTAATGATCGAGGAGGTAAATATATACTAATAGAAATTAGTTTATGTGTTTGGTTTTTGTTTTTTTCCGTTTCAATAGCTCGTAATGGTTTTACTGATCGTAATTTTGAGAATGGAACACAACGAACAGGAGGATATAGTAGTAAGAAATTCATTGAATTAATTTTCTTTTAATTTTTTTTATTTGCTTTTTTTAGATCGTGGTGGTGAGTTTTTGAAATTGTATTGTAAAATTTTAATAAATATTTTTGTATAGCTCGTGGTGGTGGAAATCGAAATTATCAAGATGAAGAAAATAATGATGATAATAGTACGCAAAGATTTGGTAGGAAATGATTATTTATTGATATTGTATTTCTTTTTTCTTATGAATTGTTTTAGGTCGTGGTGGATTTAATGGAGAACGAGGAAATCGAAATAATGATTTTCAAAATTCTCGAGATAGAAGAGATGATAGAGATACTGGACGAAGAGGTGGAGGATATAGTGATCGTGGTAATTCACGAGGAGGTAATTATCTATTAAAAAATATTTACAGTTCAATAGATTGAAAAGATTTTTTTGGAAATAGATGTGAAATTAATAGCTTTGTTCATATACTAATGAGACTTCAAAATTCTAAAATAGTTAGCTACTTAATCCAGAGTACATTTTAAAATTGTATACTAAAAGATTAATTGAATAGGTCGAGGTGGTTATAATGATCGTGGTGGTCGCGGTGGGCGTACTGGTGGTTTTGGAGATCGTAGTGATAATATAAATCGAACAAATTCAGATAATAATGATACAATGAAATCATTTAGTGGTTGGTCAAATACAAAATCAACAATAAATCAATTTGAATCTGGTGATGATTTTATTGAAAATGTTATTCCACAAGAAACATTTCAATTTGTTTTAAGTCATATTGAAACATTAAATGATTTTTTTATTCAAATATATTCCAAAGGTGATGAATTATCTGAACTTAGTACAACATTACAAAAAGAATATAAAGATGCACCAGAATTAAATTATAATTCAATGAAATTAAATCAAGCATGTTTAGCTAAAAGTTTAGATAATTGTTGGTATCGTGCTATGATTATATCAATAAATTTAATTAAAATAAAAGTTCGTTTTATTGATTTTGGTGATACAATTGATGTTGATACAAAAACTATTCGACAATTAGCAAAAAAATTTTGTCGAATACCACCATATGCTTATCATTGTACATTAAAAAATATTGAAAGTAAATAATAAAAAAAAATAATATATTCAATTTTTTTTTTCATTAATATTTTTTATTTATTTATTTAGTTAATGAAAGCATAAATAAAGATGAAATAATTGATAAATTTGCAAATCAAACATTTAATGGAATTATTGAAAAAAACCCATCGATAGATAATAAATATTATCTTCAATCAGATAATTTCGAAAAATTTCTTATAGAAAATCATGTAATTAAAAAAAAATCTGAAAATAATATTTCATGTCTTATTGTTTATATTGATAATGATAAACATCTATTTTATATTCAAGATAATGAAAAAATAATGGAAGAAATAACAAATGAAGTAGAAAATATACCTGATATACCAGTAGATAATATTAATATTAATTCAATGGTTATATCAACATTTGATGGTGCACCATATCGTGCAATAATTCAATCAGATTTAGATGATAATGTTCAAGTTTATTTTGTTGATTTTGGTAATACACAAATATGTTCAAAAACATTATTAAAACAATGTAATGAACATTTACAAAAATATCCATATCAAGCAAAAAAATGTCAATTATATAATATATCATTAAATAATTTAGATCAAGCATTTAATGAACTTAATGATTATGTAGAATCAGATCAAGTTGAATATTCAATTAAAAATGAAAATGATAATTTATTCGATGTTATTATTTATGTTAAGGGAGAATGTTTTAATGAAAAATTTTCTAATAAAAATTTCGATGATAATCAATTAAATATTGATATGAATGATGAAGCGAGTATAATAACAACAACAACAGTTAAAGAACAAGAAAAATCATCAACGAATTTAAATGGAAAAAGAAATAATGATGAAATATTATCACCTATTGAAAATTCATTAACGAAATCAATTAATATTAAACGACAAAAAAGTCAATCAGAAGTTGAAGGTATAGTAACAGATTTTTTTTTTAATAATCATTAAAACTACATTCAATTTGATTATATCTACTCAAGATCAATAGTAGAATATAATAGAGCTACTATAGCAGTATGAATAAATCGACTAGAGACACTAATCTTTTATGAATAATACTTTAACCAGTGCGGAATAACGATATAAAAAGTGATCTTTAATCTATAATATATTCTTCATAATAATACATCATTAAGTTAAGCACTGACGTTCTTTAAAGATATACATGTTATTTCCCACTGTTAGATGTTGATAATATGATCTCGACTCCATTGACGGATCTAGATCGAGCTTAAGGTCATCTTATCTACCTCTAGGTTAAAGTCCAATATAGATAAGAGATGAATCAACCTTTTTCAGTTACCAGACAAATCTATCCTTTTCAATAAAAAAGCTTTGAACTCTATTCTAGTTCATATCGCAATAGAGCATGGATCATTACCATATCACTTATGTCTAACAATGACAAATAATGCCCACTGTTGACTTAATTATGTGTAATTATCGATATATAAGAAAATAGTATACACAATGAGTTAATTTTCCTGGCATTACCCTATAATGGGTAATGAATTACCCATTTTATATCTGACATTTTCTCATCTACCTAATGTACATCAATAATTATCAAAATACTCCATTTATTAGAGAATATTTACGTTGGTATATAATACCTCAATTCAAACGGAAGTACATAGAATTTGAAAAAATATAAATGATATTTTGATTGTTTTTTCTTTATTATCAATATAGCTCATTGACTTTACTATAAATAATATCTCGAGAGAGTTTGCTTATCATTTTTCTTGCTTTTCAATAGATTCAAAATATCATCAAGCTATTCTTACATATATTGATAAGAACAATTCATCTGTTTATCTTCAATTATTACCTGAATCTGAATCTAGTCTTGAACAAATAAATGAATTAATCAGTAATATAATTGAAGAAAATAAACATAATTGTTCATATGATATTGGTGATTATGCTATAGCTAAATATACAGATGATGATAATTATTATCGTGCTCGTATTGAATCTTATTGTGAATCAAAAAAAACTTATACAGTTAATTTTATTGATTATGGAAATACAGATGAAAATGTTTTAGAAGAAAATTTATATACTTATTCAAATGAATTAAAACAATTTGAACCATTAGCACATTATTATTTAGTAGAAAATTTTCATCAATTATTAATTGAAAATAAATTAAATGAAGAAATAAATTATTATTTTTCTAATGATATTAAAACAATTATAAACATACAAAATGATAATAATCAACCAAAAACATTTACAGCTAATATATCAGGTACAAATAAAGATTGTTTTTATATTCATATATTACCTGATGCTAATACACTTATTTGTGAAATGGATGAATTATTACAAACACATGCAAAAGAACAAAATATATTAAATTCATGGAATATAAATGATTTATGTATTGTTCATGATAATGAACAAAATCAATATTTTCGTGGAAAAATTCTTTCAATTAATAATGATAAATATGATATACAATGTATTGATTATGGAAATATTCTATTAAATATATTAAATGATAATATTTATTTATTAAAAAATGAAGATTTATTAAAAGAAAAACCATTAGCACGACAATGTCGTTTATATGGTGTTAATGAACATAATCAAATAAAAGCTATTGAAGAAATTATTCAATATATTAGTCCAACTGAACGTGTTACAATAACAGTTGAAAATGATCAAAATGATCAATGTATGTTTGTTATGTTATTTAAAGAAAATAATGAAATTATTAATGATCGATATCGATTAGATGATGAAATTAAAGTAAGAAAGATTTCTTAAAAGTAACAATATATCACTATGTTTAATTCGAGAAATAATGAAAAAATGGTTTATTCGAATATAATAATTACATGTACTTTGAGCTGTTCTTCAATGTCGATGACAACTAGATATAATAAAATATCTTTAAAGTATATTCAATAAGAGAATGTTTCATATTAAGATTTGTATAATCTATAAATTTAATATTATTTTTCATGTTTACAAATTCAACTATATAAAAATTCTTAATTTTTTGTTTTTGTTTATAGGAAGATATAAATATTGATAAAAAAACTGACATAATATTACCAAATTCATTTGATTCAGCTATAGCAGCTGACGATGATACATCAAATGGTGATATTATGTCAACAGCAAATGAACAACAATTAACATCACCAATTGGTACTCCACAAGCTGAAAGTACACATCAATATGGTGATACAACAGATGTAACGGTTAGTAATAATTCACCATCAACAGGATCAATGACAATAAATCAAACAATTGATTTTGGTGAAAATGATCCATCAACATCAAATGCAACAATAAAAGATGACACTGAAAATGATGGTTTATCATTAAATTAATCTGTGATATTCATTTATTAATCGAAAAGAAAAAACTGTAATTATTCAGTTAGAAAAACTTTTTTTTCTTCGTTTGTTTGTTTGTTTGTTTGTTTTTTCTTACACTATTAGAGTTCACGTGCAGATGTCTTTTTTCATTGAATGTGAGATGTTTTTTGTTAACTCTCTCTTTCTCTTTTTCTTGTTTTAAACAACTAAATAAGAAAATATTTAGTTGCTTTAAACTGTTTTTTTTTGTAGGTATGTTTGTTTTCTTTATTTCAGAAATAAAACTTCTAAAAAAATCATAAATATGTTGAATATTTCCATTTCAGCTCGAATAAATTCAAGAGATATGTTCAGAGTTTATATCTACAAAAACATGTTACTTTTTGATATATAGGAAAAAAAATAATATATTTAACAGAGGGTTTCTCCAGGTATGCGTTTATGAATATTAAACTCAAACATGCCTTGATTATTGATAAGAAAAAAAGTCAACTGGTTTGTTCGAGTCATAGTGGAAATCTTGAATATATCCCTTGATTTAATAAAAAAAAAAAAATTAGCTCATTTATTCGATATTCATCTTTTTTTATTTTTAAAATATTTCTAATTCATTATGTTAAAATAATCAATTTATTTCGAATAAAATCTTATTTTAGAATTTTTATTTAAAGATATTCTTTAAAATAAAATACACGTATTCGATTCTAGAACAATTGATAAATAGACAAAAAAAACTATTATTGTACACGCGTTGACCTCATGATTCCTATCATGATTCATAATAAAACAAAATTTCACACTAACGTCATCTATTATAATATATCTTTAAATTTGTTCGTGTCTGTCTTATTCTGTTGCTAAGCAATGACACTGCCTCGTATAACATACAATATTCTCCGTCCGATGTTCGTTCTTTTTGTCTAAATGACTAATCATAATGCTCGTCCTGTCCTGTATATGTCTAGTATTCTTTATTCGCTGCTACTGCCGATGTTAGTGCATCCAAAAGAAGAGAGAATATATGAGAGAAAGAGAAGCACATAAATACTTTTAGTCTATTTTTATGCTCACATACATGCATCTTTAGTCTAAATCTGATATAGTCTGGGAACAGGCAAATAATCGTTGATTTTGCTCAATTATCTAATTTATTCTTTTTTGTTTTGTTTTCTTATAGATCTATCTTTTCTAAACGATATCCTTTTTATTAAAGCCAATATTAATCAATAATCATGTCGAACAAAGATGAAGAAGTACAACGCGCCAAATTGGCCGAACAAGCTGAACGGTATTAAATATAAAATAATAATTTATAATATATATATATATATATATATAAATAAATATATATGTTGTAGATATGATGATATGGCTAATGCTATGAAAAAGGTTACTGAATCGAATAGTGAATTAACAAATGAAGAACGTAATTTACTTTCGGTTGCATATAAAAATGTTGTTGGTGCACGTCGTTCATCATGGCGTGTAATTTCAAGTATTGAACAAAAAACTGAAGGTTCAGAACGTAAACAACAAATGGCTAAAGAATATCGTGAAAAAATAGAAAAGGAATTAAAAGATATTTGTCAAGAAGTTTTAGTAAAAAAGAATTTCTTTTTGTATTTTATTGATTTTAATTGAAAAAAATTTTCTTTTCTCTCTTCATCTAGACATTACTTGATAAATTTCTTATTCCAAAAGCAACAACAGCTGAATCAAAAGTTTTTTATTTAAAAATGAAAGGAGATTATTATCGTTATTTAGCCGAAGTTGCTACAGGCGATGAACGTGCAAGTAAATAAAATCAAAAAAAAGAAAATTTATTATCTATTACATTGAAATGTTTTTTGTTTGTTTTTTTTTAAGAAGTCATTGAAGAATCACAACGTGCTTATAATGATGCATTTGATATTGCTAAAAATCAAATGCAACCAACACATCCAATTCGTCTTGGTCTTGCTTTGAACTTTTCCGTTTTTTATTATGAAATTCTCAATGCACCTGATCGTGCTTGTCATTTGGCTAAACAAGTATAAAAGAAATTTCTTTTTTTGAAATTTTATAAATATGTTTTTTTTTAAAAGGCTTTTGATGATGCTATTGCTGAACTTGATACACTCAATGAAGATTCATACAAGGATAGCACACTTATTATGCAATTACTTCGTGACAATCTCACATTATGGACGAGCGATGCTCCCGATGCTGATGAAGCAAATCCACCTGAAGAACATCAATAATTGTTTCGTCTTTTTCTTCCCTAATTTCTTTTTGTCTGTGTACAACACGCGTACAACCGGTCATCAACCAAATTGACAAAACAACACCAAAAAAAAAAAACAACAACATTTTTTTTTTTTTTTCTCTTAACACTTCTATCAACTGCGCTTCTTTATATTTTTATTCGTTCGTCGATGTCAACTTTTTTTCTTTCTTTTTTCTCTCTATCTCTTTCTCTGTGTGTGTGTGTTGGTTGTAATCACTTTATTTCTCATTAGGTGTTTATTCATTTTCTTTTACAACTGTTTGTCTTATTTCTTTTGTCTATCCATATATTGTTGTCGGCATTGTATGTCTTGTGTAGAAAAAACGAAGAAAAAACTTGCATACATTTAAAGCAAAAAAAAACACATGGAAAAACAAACCATATGCACACACAATAAACTTTTTTTTTCTTAAAAATAACAAATTTTTATGATATTCATTATGAAGATTTATTGACATTAAAGTCATAAAAGACAACAAGATAAGTGATTTTATTCATCTTATCTATTTTAAATATTCTCATTATTATTGTTTATAATGAAAAAATTATATTTCAAATGTCTTTATTGATAGAAAAAAAGAAAAACAAAAAAAAAAAAATTTCTCATTAAACGATGTTTAAAAAGTTTATCTGAAACAAAATAATTTAATTTGATTTTTTAAAATTAAGCTAAAGATGTTGTTTGTTGATCAATTGCAATTGGTTTTCTCCAATTTTGATAACTAAAATAAAAAAACAACAAATTTTTTATTCTTTTTTTATTTGTATTTTTTTACAAATGTTCATTTGCATTTCGCATATGTATTGGTATTGAATATGGTGTTTGTTTCATAGCTGTTATAAAATGATGTTTATGGACAACAATTGGTTGTTTTGATTGATATTCTTCAAATGCTGATAATTGTGCATTATAGATAAGTGCTTTTATATCAGCACCTGTATACATTTCACAATGAGATAGAAATGATTCATCATTATTAAAATCTATATCATTTGATAAATGAATTTTTTTTGTCCAAAGTTTTAATATTGATATAATATCAGATTTTGATGGAAAACCAATATAAAAATGTTTATCTAAACGACCTGGACGTAGTAATGCTGGATCAATTAAATCAGGACGTGATGTTGCAGCAATAACAACAATATCTTTAAAAAGGAAAAAAAAAACATATTTTATTTAAAGAATTTTTCGAAATAAAAATTTTTTTTTTTAACCTCCAAGACTTTCAACACCATCTAATTCTGTTAATAACTGATTTACAACTCGATCAGTAACACCAGCTGAATCTCGACCACGTCTATATAAAATAAAAAATAAAAATTTCAAAATATTTTCTTTTTTTTTCATATTTACCGTGGTACAAGTGCTTCAAATTCATCAAATAAAATAATACAAGGTGTTACAGATCGAGCACGAGTAAATAAATCTCGAATATTTTGTTCACTTGATCCAACATATTTATTTAATAATTCTGGACCCTATGATATAACAAAAAAGAAAAACTTTAATCTTAAAGTAGAAAAAAAAAGAAATAGAAAATTTTTTACTTTAACTTGTAAAAAATTCACTTTACATTCATTTGATAATGTTTGAGCAAGAAGTGTTTTACCACAACCAGATGGACCATAAAGAAGTATACCAGATACTAATCGAATAGGTGCATTAGAAAAATAATTTGAATGCTAAATTTAAACAGAAAAAATATTTATTTTAATAAAATATTATAATATACTTGAAAACGCCATTGAACTGTTTGAATAAGTTCTCGTTTAAGTTCATCCATTCCACCTATATCCGACCAATTTAATGTTGTTCGATTGAATTTTTTTGTATCATCATTAAGTAATTTAACACTTATAGGTTTAAATTCATCAAATGCATAATCAAAATCAATATTTGATAATTGTCGATCCTCTAAATAATTTATTTTTATTATTTCCACTGACAGAAATGTTTACGAAATGTAGTCACCAGACGCAATTTTACACGGTGTATCTGACGATTACATTTCGTAGTACATCCATCAATGAAAAGCAAGTACTCGAAATTTTAGAAAATAATGAATTTTTTTCATACAAAAAAAAACCGCATTTAAAAGAATCTTTTTTTTTACCATTTTGTTACTATTTCAGTTGTTTTTCTTTTGTCTATCTCCTATTTCCGTGCAGACGAAGTAAATTGAATGATGAGATCATTTCACACAAAAATAACAAAATATGTGTAATTAAATATTACAGGTGAATTGAGTGTGAAAAGAACAAGAAAAACATACTATTTGATAGAGTATTTCAAGCTGTACAAAACTGAAGAAAATATTCGTTTCTTAATACATATTTCGGTAAAATAGGATTTGTTTTTGACGGTAAAATGCTGTATAAGCTAGAGAGCTCGAACTTTCTATGATAGTGCGCACCCTCAACCTATAGAAAAAAAGTTGAAGATATTTTAAGTTTTAGAATCTTTTAATAAAACTTAATAAAAAAAAAAATAATTTTTGTTTTAAATTTACCAAAACTCATCCATGAATGTAATAAAGCATTTTCAATTAATGTATATAAATCTTTAATTACAAATGATTCTGTTCGATTAACAATAGATTGTAAAAGTGTTTCTGATATTGCTTGTTTTTTATTTTCAATGAATTGTTTAATAATAGATGTTCGTTGTGTCTAATCAAAAGAATAGGTTAAAATCTTTTTTTTTTTTGAAATTTTAATTATTAAAATAATTTACTATATTTAATGGTTCAATTGTTAATATTTGTGAACAAAATAAAGGTGTTTCTTCTGTAAATTGTCGATGAATATTTGTTAATTGTTTTGCAATAGGAATAATTATTAATTGTTTATGTATTTGTTGACAATTATTAAATAATTCATGTATAGCTAATAGAAAAGAAACATAATTAATTAATTTTAGAAAAAAAAAAATTTACAAATAGATAATTTTTGTGTAGCTAATATAATATTAGCATCAGTTATTGTTGTTTCATTAGGAAATAAATCATCAAAATGATCAAGAATTAATATTGATGGTTGACGAAATATCATTTCATCGATTATTTGAGAAATAGATGTTACAATATTATCAAGTTTTCGTCCTAATTAAAAAAAAAATAATAAGAATATAGAAAATATTTCAATTATTTATTTTATTCGTCTATATTAACCTTTAAAAGTAAGACAATCAATAAATTTATAATAAATTAAATATTTAGTCCATAATTTTTGACAACATTCTCCAATAATTGTTTTTTTTCCACTACCACTTCGACCTGTAACTATAACATTTTTTATTAAATATTCATTCCATGAAGAATTTTTTATATTTATTTGTAATTGTAATTCAAGAATTTGTAAAAGACGATCAACATTATTTCTTAATGGTCTATAAAAAAGAAAAAAAAATTTATATCGTATTTCAATTAATACTTAGACATTGAGATTTTTCTTTATAAATGTCAATATATGGTTTATGTAATTGTAATGTTATTTTTAGTAAATTCGGCTCATAGATCGAGGTAAATCAAGACGATTCGATTAGGGATATTGCTCGGATCCACTTGATTCGTATCCTTAGAAGTTCAAACGAATTACGGAGATTTCACTCCAATAGGATCTGCTCAATTCATACAATTTTTCTTTCTCTATTATCTGTCATCACAATTATAGTTGTCATATTGCCTAAGTTTTCTCAAAATTCAAACGATGTAGAAACCGTTAGAACAGATGAAAACTAAATGAGTTTTTCATAGGAATATCGTAATCAAATACTTATTACTAATAGCCTTAAGTAAGAAAGAAAACGTGTTAAACATTTTATAGATAAGTTTTAATTATCATTTAAGAGAATGATAAAAAGAAATCAAAATGCGTTTCTTGAATCCCTCGTGTTTGCCGGCACGATTTGTTTTTAAAGATATCGCTATATTACATAAATTTATTTAAGATTTAGATATCCACAGATATAAGACACATAGACGAGATAAATCTCATGAATGAATTGCAACATATATTTTCTTTAGTATGATGAACAGTAATATCTAATAAAAATATTTGTATACAGTATTTCAATGAAAAAAAAAGAAACTTCTTCGGTCAAATTATAAATGAGATATTTAAATTTCTTTTTGGTTATCAATTAAATTTCTAAAAATTTCTTACAATGATTGTTGTTGTTGATTAATAAAATTTTCAATAATTGGCATGGAACGAAATGTTTCAATTTCATTAAAATTCCAATCATTTTTTTCTTCAATAGCAAGTGTATGATGTCCTATTGTATCTTCATTAATTGCTATATAAATTGGACTATCATTTATAATTAATTCATCTTCACTACTTAAATGAATATTATAAATAACTAAAATAAAAAAAAGAACTTAATTTTGAAAACAAAAAAAAACAAACTAATTATAATAACAAACTATTATTAAGTTTAATAAACATTCCATCTGTAATTAATATTGGTTGATCATTATTTAAACATTGTCGAATCCAATTATGAAAATAATATTGAAGTAAAAGTATTGGTCCATACCATTGATTAGAAATAAATTCAATTCGTGTTTGATTTCTTGGTCTTCGAGTTGTATTACAAATAATTATTTTATCAGTTGAACGAATACAATTCATATAAGCAAATGTATGATTTAATTTAATATGTTTTTCATGACAATTATTATTATTTATTAATTGAATTAAAAGAAAATATTGTTTTGTTATATGTTCAGGTATATTTGTTGTTACAGAATCTGATGTTAAAGTTTTAATCTAAATATATTGAAATAAATTAAAATAAATTTTCGTTTTTTTTTTTAAATCTTACTTCTTTATTTGATCGATAAACAGTTACTTTAGCAACAAATATATCTGGCCAATCATGATCATTATCTAATGACCAATCTGAACGATTAATACGTGCAATTGTTGGATTAATTGAAATTGTTTCATCAATTTCAACACGATATATTTGTCGACGACGACCTGGTACTAATGTAAGTTTACATTTTGTTTCTAGATTAGATAATTTGGTTTTATTTGGTTCATTAAAAAATGATATAGAATAATTAGGTAATGATGAACATACTAATGTTCCAATTGATCGAATAAAATTTTTTGATGATATTGATGTTTCATCATGAATATTCAATGGAAGAGATGATATTTGTTTTGGTTGAATATTTGATTGTTCACGATATTCAGGTACAACTGTTACTCGAGTAGATGAACTTATCACAGAAAATGCAATATTATCACATGGTTCAATTTGTACTTAACAAAAAAAAAATGAAATTGAATCAGAAAATTATAGATATAAACTAACATACCAACTCGAAGAAGTATACATAAACCGGATATCCATATTGGAAAAATTAGATGTAAAGATAATATTCGTATTTGATTGAGAAAAACCTCTTCAGTCATTTCAGTATTATTTTGCTAGAAAATATAATGTCAAGTTTTAAAATAATGTAAATTAAAAATATCTTTTTTAACTAAATCATAAAATTATTCAAGATATTTGTAATGAGAAAAGAATTTTGTTTTCGAATTTAGTATTTATTATTGAACAGAATAATTCTCTTTAACACAATTTATTTTTTATTATTAAAAGTATCGTATACAATTTTCGACTTATTATAGATTTAATAAATTCTCTTTTCTCAATGCAGTGAATTGATTCTTGTATAGTGGTTAGAGACTAAAAAGATATGTCTATAAATTCTATTGATATTCTTCAAGAAAATCAGGTAAAAATATTTCGTTCTTTGTCAATCATCATATTTTCATTCAACTCACCAAAATTTCCCAATCATCAACCGATACTGGACAAAATACCACACTGTGACATTCAACTACTTCATTTAATTCATCAATTTCATACTATAAAAACATGTATATATCTCAAATTCAATAATTACATTTTTTTTTGTTAATATAAACTCACAAATCGATCTTTTTCAATATTTATTTTCATTGTAAAAAATCCATTTAATGAAAATTGTCCTTCACTTAATGTATAATCGGCAAATGTTGAAAAATACATATATTGATTAGTTCCTAAATTTAATCTTACTGTTGATACCTATATACATATATGTTTAAAAAAATGTTCTTTTTAACAAATTTTATATATATTTTTTTACTTTAAAATCTAATGCATTTCGAACATTTTTATTAAATGTAAGTGGATTAATACCAATAAAACAATTTCGATTTTTTGAATGAACACATCGTAGAATATGTGATGGCATATTTATACATATGATTAAACATATATTAATAGAAAATATCTATAGAATAAAATTTTCAATTTTTTTATTTATATATTTAAATAAAAAAAAAGATTAAACAAATAAATGTTATAATGATAATCAAATTTGATAAGAAATTAACATAGATTCTTTAAAATTTTTAGTCGAAATATTCAAGAATTTGGTGATTGGATTGATTGATAAGCAGTATGAACAGATATAACTTTTTGTAGCGACATTTAGAGGACGCCAGTATTCAACATGAAAAATAAAGTTTTATTGCGAAAAATCAAAAAATTTGACTAAGAAATTTTCATATATGAGAAATTCTAAAATAATTTCATACAATAATGAAGATTAATATCAATCATCACATCTCGAAGGAAATAGATTCGATGAATACAGTTCATAGACTAATTCCACTCGTTCATTTTCTGATAATATATATTGCTCAACTATTACTTATTTATAGTTTATTGAGCCTTTTCTATATACGAGCAGAATGATTTTTGGATTTTTTTAAAACTATAATAATTGAGAGGATTCAATAAGATGTGATGAGTAATGAAAAAAGAATAGATTCCTTCATACGATTGTCAATGCTGAAACAATAACAAAACTTTCAATTATTTGTATGTTAATCAACTAACAAAAGAAAGAAAAAATTATATATTGTCAAAGGAATGAGTTTCTCGTATATTACTCTTGAATCAGACACATAAGTGAGTATTGACTTGGACTAATTGGTTCTGGTAAATCTCCTTTACTCGCTGTTATTCTTGCTGAAATAACCTTTATCAATGATGAATTTAACACAAATGATAGTTCATTTACATATGTCATTCAATCATTATGAATATTTGCTGATATACTTCATAAAAACATTCTTCTTCCTAAGATATTTGATGAATGATATCTTATTTTAAATTGTTTATTGAAAAATAAAAACTCGTTTATGAGTTACTCCTCAGAGACGTTTTCTTACCAAATTATATCAAATAATCTTTTACATGGTTATATTGATGAACGAGGATATTTAAATAAATATCTGGTCAAAGAAGATGATTTCGCATACAAAGAACCATCGATATTAATTGACGGATGATTCAGAATAAATATATCCACGATATCTCCACCAAATCTCATTACCAATATACTCACTTTTTTCTAAAAGATTCGCTATTAAATTCTATACAATCTTCATAATATTTGAAGGTATCCATCAAATTAAGGCTCCAACTATGGAAACTTTCAAACACAAATTTTCATGGATCAATCAAAATTGAACTTATTTCATGATGTTCTATAGAATAGATCAAAAAAATCTGATAAAATAGAAAATTGACATCAAGGATTTTCGATAATCAAATCAACTTGTGCACTAGTGATCGATTTGAAACCAGTCTCATAAATGAGATCATAATTTACATTATTCATGATATACTGATTTTTAATGTTAATCCCTGTTCTGTTTGCAGAGTTTATACTCACATTAAGCGAAGGTGGATTTAATTAAGGAAAATTCTTAATATCAGTTTCCTACTCTTTCAGATTTTTTCAAATCAATTTCATATCATATTATGGAATGATTTGAACTTTGATTAGTCTATAAAAAAATTGTGTTTGAAAGTTTCCATATTTAAACCTTTAATTTTGTGGAAATCTTCAAACATTATAGAGATTATTCAAGTGTCTAAAGACAAGCTATTTTATACCGAATTTAATAGCGAATCATAGAGAGAAAAGAGCAAGAATTAGAGACGAGATTTGGTTGTGATATTGTGAAAATACTCAAGCTAAAAACGTAATGTAACGTTTATAGCACTATTTACTCATAATTCTACTTTTATTGAATGAGATATCTTATACAAATCGGCAACAGTCATTAACATTTCCTTATGTATGTTGTTTCTCGTTTTAGTTTGACAATAGCTAATGTATGACAATTGATAGAAGTTTTTGTAAATAATCCAAATAGATGAATTTCTAATCAAGCATATAAAGATTAAGAAATTCTTAATAAAATATTGTGATGATAACAGTGGTTAATCTATAGTCATCTTGTTATTATCTGTAATATTAATATCTAATTTTTTTCTTACTATATTATTAGTTACTATAATAAAGCGATCAATGAAATAGTTATATATTATTCATACATTTAAATTTAAAGATAATTCTATACGATCTGATAGAATATATATGAATATCTTTGTATACATTGATACGCAAATAATATCACAATAATTTGCTATAAAACTTGAATTTATGACTAACTTTGCTTAAGATAATTTTTCACAATCAAATAAAAAGCATCAAAAATTGCACTGATAACTTAATATGTGCAACATAGATATGAATATGGCTTCAATAGGCCATTCAACAATTAATTGAAACCAATAAAATGATGACAAGTCCTCAAATATATCAATGAATATCCATAATTTCCTTCGAAAGAAAGTCATAATAGTCAATAAAAACTGTATCTAAATATTGAATTTCGAAGTTATTCATTATATCATTGTTCTACTCTAAAATTAGTTCTTATAAATATTATAATATTCAAATTCAATTAGAATAAAAATTTGGTATCATTGATTAAAATAGTGCTGATAAAATATATCTTCCGATTTATTCATCATTCAAATATTGCCAGTCAAATTACATTTAAACATCTTCGATCTCAACTTACTATCATTCATTAATAATCAATATTATTTAGTAATACTTTTCAATATAATTTTAATCTATTTAATTATCATTCTGTTGATCAGTATTGGAAATATTATTGATCATTTAGCTAGTTTTTGAATGTCTATTGCAGAATCAGAGAATAGTTTAAGTACTACTTGAATTATTTTAAGAAAAAAAGAAGTCAAATATTATTAATTGATGAGATACTTTTGATATAAATTTACAAACTTAGAGAATAAATTATTATCCTAAATATTTCTTTTATTAATTGAAAAATTTATGAAATAAATAATTATAAATATTTATTGAATTTAAATGAGAAATGTTTCTATTAATAAATATTATTAATCTTAATATTTGAATAAATTAAAATTAATCAAGCATATGAAAAAGATTTTCGTTTACTAATATTTCAAACATCTGTTATCAATTGATAGTTTATTACTTTGACGTCTCTATAATCATATCATATTCTTTTTTTTTTGTTTTTCCTTTTCATTTTATCAATGATAATATTTAATACAAAATAAAAAAAACTAACAATGTTCATTTAAATATCCTTGAAAATTTGATCTAATCTATCTCTATAAAAATATATTTATTTGTTTGTTTTAAAAGTTCTATTAAGTTAGATAAGACATAGTTCGCATCTCTTTTGATAATATTCTTTAGTACTCGTCATCACCATGAGAAATCCATCATCTTCATCACAGTGCGAACACATTTGCCTCTTCTCGTTTCTTTTTTTTCTTTTTGCTTTTTTCTTTTATGACTATGCAGCTTGCTCGAGAAGCAATTGCTATCAAAGACAACATCTATCGGAGAATCGATAGACGTAGAATGTATGCATTCGTCTGTTCTCATACAGCCATCCAATGCACAGCATGTAATCTATCAATTGGTCTATGTATATACAGAAAGAGAAAGAGAAGGCAAGGCTCACGCACACGCACATACACTACTACTTGAAAATAACGACATATAAGCATTCGTTCGTTGACGGGAATAAGCAAGCAAAGGAAGAAAGAAGCATAGAAAGCATTGCAATGGGTGCCCTATATGCTTTGTCTATAAAGAAAATGCTGCTATCGTTCATATAAAGAAAGAAAGAGAGAGAGAAAGAAAGAGAAAATAAGAGAAGGGAAAGAGCAAGCTATGTAAATGCGCTTGCTTCAGTCGCTGCATAGCACATATAGGCATACACGTTCTATTCATTTTTATTATTTTACATCGAAACTAGCGCCTCGCTAGACAATTTTATTTCGACTTCTGTCGCCCTCTTTTTTACCCGCCAAAGCCAAGTATGCATAGATATTTCTTTTAATAATATATATTTAGAAATAATTTATTTATAGAAATTAATAATGCCACGTGCATCAAAACAAAAAGATCCTAATGCACCAAAACGTCCATTATCAGCATTTTTTATTTTTTCACAAGATGAAAGACCAAAAATAAAATCCCAAAATGCTTCATTATCAGTTGCTGATGTTGCTAAAGTTATTGGTGAAAAATGGCGTGCTGCACCTGATGATTTAAAACGTAAATATGAAAAAGCTGCTAAAGAAGCTAAAGAACGTTATGAAATTGAATTACAAGCATATAAACAAACAGGTATATAAAAAAAAACCAATTGACTTTTCAAAAAAAAAATCAAACGTTCATCATTTTTATTACAGCTGAATATGGTCAATCAAAAGTTCGAGCTTAAAATTTATCGAGAATTAATATTCATTTATTCATTTATATAAATATATCCTTTATCTGTTTTTCTTTTTCTTTTTTCATTATGTAGTATTAATTGTTGTGTGTGTCTTTTTGGACTGTATTGTACAGAAAAATAAAACGAATGTTTATGAATTATTGATGTTATGTGCATGTTTTTTTTTTGTTGTTATAAGATATATAGATATATGTGTTTTTGTCTATTTTTTGCTTTATCTTTAACAAAATAAAATCTTTCTATTTGATAGTTTCTTTTCTATGAGTATTTAATTCATTAGTATGTATATATATATATAATATTTTGTTTTGAACGTATAACTTTTCTATTAGAAATAATATGTGTATGGAATAAAAATATAATTTAGTTATTGTTCTTTCTTTTGTTTTTCGTTCAAAATGAGAAAATTTCATTGAGATTATATAAAGTTTATTTTGATATTTTTTCATAATTAAATCAAATAGAATTGATAATATGTTGTCGAATTTCAATCTATAGATTCGCATATCTCTTATCTTGTGAATTATACACATTTCATGAACGTTTTTATCATGTATATTGTTGATCTGCTATAGATGCCGCTAAATTTCTATTGGTAAAAATGAGATTTTCTTTAAATTAATGTATCGATATAATGATTAAATTTATTGACAGTATATGGAGGTGATGATTATCCTATTTAATTTACTCAGTATGTCAATGGTACTATCTTTTACTATTATTATTTATTGAATAGTAATAAAATGAATGTGTATATAGGCGGTTTTTTTAAAAAATGTATACACTTTACAATTAGAATAGATTTTACATAAGAATTAAGTGTAACTTGTCATAAATTTTTTTTTTCGTTTCTTCAATTAATTTGATCACATCGTTCAATTGCTTTCTTTTTTTTCATCAACTCATATTACATTCAAGAAAATAAATATCTCTTTATACTATAAAGAATATACTAATATTTATCAAGAATATCTAATATATACAAATATATATATATATATGTTAAAAATAATCTTTTTTTTTTATAAGTTGTTCTTATCTCTCCACTTGATCAAGTTGTATATAACATGAAAGTCATACATATATGTTTGTGTCACAAGACGAGACACTCAATCTATATGTATGTATATTGAGTAATATGAGATTTTTCTTTTTCTTGAAAATCTTTCTTCAGTGAATGTATGTTAATGGATTGAGATTGTTATAGGAAGATACACTTTAGTTTGATTTCTTTCTTTCTTTTTTTTTTGATATTCTTTCGAACATCTTTTCCTTTTCTTTTTCTTTGTAATGTCAATAGATTAACAGCAGCACTCTCTGTCTATCCTAAAAGCATTCTATTTCCTACATCACTCTTTTATTCAACTGAAAGCATATGCCCGGAAGATGACTTGAAAATGTTTAATTATATCATTTATCGATATGTATCTTCACACTAACTATTGAAAATATTGAGATTATATATTATAATGAAAAAATATCGATGAGTATGTATGTGTGAAATCAACATACGAATAGACATATTTTCACATATTATAAAACATCATTTGACATTGACAGGATCAATATCCGGTTGTTAAGAATATTTATTTTTTTTATTTTCATTTTCTTTCTTATTTTAAAAAAGAAATATCAAGTGAATATTTGTTAAATATTAGAATAACTAATATATAATCTACTTCTTTATTCTGTCAATCATAATTATCATTCTAACAACTGTTATATGATGATGTATATGTTTATAAGAAAAGAAAATGTATGAGATGATAATCATTTCACATTTTTAGTATCTATATCTTGATTTCATCATTACTATTCTAGTACTAATTGAAATAGATGTGTAAATTAAAATAATGACAATAAAAAAGAAAAAGAAACGATTATCTTCTTATATAATTCTTTAATGAATAGTTACACTAATGACCATAATCTTATTTTTTTGCACTAATAGACTGTGTTTTTAATAGACAGGTAATACAATAGAGAAAATTTCTTTCTATGACATAATTAAAAATTCAATTGAAATATTCTTATCATAATTATCGTCTTCTTTTTTTTTCTTCTCTCCTACTATTATAAAACCTTAAAAAAAAATAAATCTTATTTTGTTCATACTGTTCTCTATCATTATATTTATTTTAACATAAAACAATAAAGGAAAAACCTTATATTAACAATTAGAATATATCATGATTATCATCATCATTTTGTGGACAATAACTTGAATGAAAATCATGATCAATTAATTTAAAATGAAAATTTTTTTTTCTTTTTAACCATAAATTAATTATAGAACCAAGTGTACGTTGTTTTATTTTAAATTTTGACCATAATGAACGATATAAATATCCATGTAAATTACATGATGGTGCAAATATTGATATATAATTATTTAATTTCGAAAGATTATTACGAAGTTTTAATGAAAAATCATATGAATTTATATTATTTATTTTATCTAAATATAATTGTGTTCTATCATATAATGATTGTATAATAAATATTTTAACATTTAATGAAAATAAATTAATAGCATTATTACCTAATAAACATTGATAGGAAAATTTCATTTGACATAATTTTGATATTTGTGTATTCCAATAAATAAATCCTTGATTTATTTTTGATATACCATTTGGATTATTTGAATAATCAATAAGCCATGCAGAATCAATAATAATACGTATATCAATATAAGATGAAAATTTTTTTAATATATCAGGAAGATTTAATAATAAACCAATTCCACCAGCTGAATAACCAATAAATAAAATTTGTTTTGCATTTGAAAAATATTTTTCATTATGTAATATAGCATGAAATATATCATAACCATGTGATAATGTTTTATTTGATGAACCAGACCATAAATCAGATGAACAATATGGTGCATATAATATATTATAATGTTTAAATGATAAAAAAATTCCTGAAAAAAATTTTTTTTTATTAAAATTTTTTGTTGTTATTAAATGTGGAGAATATTTTCGACGAAATTCACATGTTTCATATGAATAACAAAACCATCCACCATCAAAATAAATTAACCAATATGAATTATTATTATTATTATTATTAGAATTTGATAAATGTATATAATATGATGCTATACTATTATCCATACAACGTGCTTGAGGATAATTAATTAATGATATTTGATGAAAATTTTCAGAAAAAGATGAATTATTTAATGATAATGATGATGATGATGATGGGAGAATTTCTTGTCGATAAATAATTGTTAGAATAATTAAAGTTGGTATAGTTAAACATAGTATTAGAATAATAATTGCTATTTCAATATGATAAGATTTATGATATATATTTGGTTTTAATAATTCAGGATTTGATATTGGTGAAGATGATATAGATGATGTCATGATGAGATTTGAACAAACGTATTTTAGATTTACATATACATCTAGTTGTTCTTATTCTCTTTCGTTTTTTTTTTCTTTTCTTTCTCGATTTTTTTTCCTATACAATTAGCGAAGAGAAAGAGAAAAGAAAAAAAAAATCTATATATATTTTTTCTTTTTATATATAACGATTGATTAGTGATGGGTAGCAGAACTAAATATGAATAAATCGATATATATAAAATTGAACAACAATTTAATCATGAAGATTTTATACAAATATATATATGAGAATTTTTATTATTAATATGAAAAAATGTTGACTATGATTTGTTCATAACTGTCAAGTTCGTCATACATACATATGTATAGTTTGTCTCTTTAATCTGTCGCCCGAGAAAATTGCATTGTCAATCAGATCATTCTCGAGAACAGAACAAACTATTCAATAAGTTTTAATCTATATACTGAGCAACAGCAGGAGGCAATGTCAGATATTCAAGGATTGATAACAATATGTTACCATTCATGATTAATAATTCAATAATACAATATTTATATATGATTTTATTTGTTTTAGAATATGTTCATTTAGTTTTTATTTTTAACACTAAAATAACTAGAAAGAAACAAATGCTTTTGTATATACTATAAATTATAGTCAATCAGAAAAAGTAGTTGTAATTATTTTCGAATGTAAATGCACATATGCGTGAATAAACCAATATTGATACCATTAGGAATAATAGTAATACTTAACTATTATTTATTTAGATAATTGATAAATAAATATAAGTTGTGTAACAAGTGTTAATTTTTTAATAAATATAAACTATAAAGAAAATCTTTTGTTGATATAAAAAATTAAGAATACTAATAAACATTCATTTAACCTTTAGAAATTACATCATTTCTTCATTGAAGAAGAGAATATCAACTTATATTATTATCATAACTGGAAGATAGTACTTGAACATATTATGATATTTTCATTTATAATACAAACAAGAAAAGAATAACAACTGATTATAAAAGATATTAATCATGATATTTACTTATGTATTGTACAGGATACTGTCTATATCCTTGTATAGAATTACAGATGAACGACATTTGTATGAATAAAATAGAATTTAATGTATTAAATTGAACTAATTCTTTAATAAATCAATATTTATTTTTATTTATTCATTTCACAATTGAAAACTTAATAGATAACAAAAAAAAAAAAGAAATTTTCCTTGAGTTTATTTAAAAATTCAATCCTCCCATTTTATCAGACCAACTTTTTGGGCAGCTGCTAAACGGTATATATTAGGATTTGGAACACCATAATAATGTTCATCATCATAACAAGTAAATACTACAATAGAAAAACAATTATATTTTAACAAAAAATTAAAACTTTTTTTTTTTACCAAGTTTAGTTAAATGTTCATCCATAGATGCTATAGCTCTCATATTAATCTCATTCCAATTAGGTAAATCATCAACTATATTAAATAAAATATTTTATTTTCTAAATACATCTTCCAGCAAGAGAATATATTTATTCTTACTTTTATTCGAATTATTATTAAATTTAGGTAATAGATTATCTTTTAAACGAATTTCAGGAATAGTTTGTGTTAAATAAATATTCAAAACTGTTATAATATAATCATATAATGCTCTTCGTATAAATTCTGCTTGTTCTTTAGTAAAATATTTTAGACATTCTCGTAACGCCCAACCAGAAGTTACAGTATGCAATAAATAGAAATTATCTGGTATATTAATAGTACTAGCATAAACTAATAAAACTCCTAAACATAATGAATGAGCAAGTTCATGTAATTGTTCATCTTTAACACGTTCAATTGTAGTTATTCGTTTTGCATATGATTGTAAACGAGATTGATATTTATCATCAATACGTAGTAAATCTAACAATGATTTTTCATTAGTTTTTATGTTATTTTCTTTCATGAATGATAGAATATCTTGTCGAATGAATGTTAATAGTTCAATAAATTCACGACAACCTTCGGATGGATCAATTGAATTATGTTTTTTTGATAAAGAAGTTTCGAAATGACCTAAACTTCGATAAGAATAAACCATATAAGCAAGAGCATCACTAATTGATTGTGATGAAGGAAATTTTAATGCAAAACCAAGATGTATTATACCATGAGTAAGTGCACCTGACATTCCATCAATTAATTGAGGTAAATATTCATGTAAAAGACGATATTTATCATCATTGAAACGAATATGATATTCATGATCAAAGAATTCTGCTAATTCAATAAAATAGTCTATGAATGAAAGATATTCAAGAAATTTATTGATAATAAATTTTTCATTTACCATGTTTTCCTAAATAATTTTTCCATGTATTTTCAGTAATTATTAATTTATTTTCATTCAATCGAGCTGGTTCAAGTCCACTATCAATATGTATGTTTGCTACTTTTTTTAGATGTTCATCATTAGCTCCTAGTTGATATTGTGCTATTAATGCATGCATAACATGATTAGTCCAACGATGATTATATTCAATATGATAATGATAACGTCCTGTATTTTCTATAAGATTACATAAAACTTTTGTATCCGAATTTGATTCTATTATTTTAATATCATTCTTATGTTGACGATATAAGAGAAAGACTGGCCAAGCAAAACCTAATATTGCTGCTCGAGACATACACGAATGTATGACATAATATTGCTCGTCCCTATACACTCACTATTAGCCTTTACAATAAGAGTATATATTGAGTTGAATATTCATACGACATCTATCATCATCTTATGATCAATAAAGAAAATAATTTAGTCATATTACATATCATTTTTATGAAGCACTATGTTAGTAAAAAGTTTTGTTCATGTTTTATTTTCTATATACATTGCAAAAATAATATAGAATTCGATTTTTGCTATTCAGTATTTCTTCTAATAAAACATGTTGTAAGCAAAATCTTGGATCTTGTGGATAAGATATTGGCAAAGATACAATGTACAGGAAAGTTAGTAGATCTTGACTGTAACTCAATTTGATATG
The DNA here is from genome assembly GCA_022393335.1 of Macrotrachela quadricornifera. NCBI lineage: Eukaryota > Metazoa > Rotifera > Eurotatoria > Philodinida > Philodinidae > Macrotrachela > Macrotrachela quadricornifera. The sequence goes on from JAJEKB010020909.1 coordinate 122,973, forward strand.
AGAATGTGATATTTCTATCCTAAGATCTGAAAATTTTGTTCAAGATTTTGAGTTAGTAACAGTTGCTAAACCGATTTCGCTAATACTTAGAACTAGATTGTGTCAAAGTATTTAGAAAAACATATAATCTCTATTCAAGGGTGTTTGTGAGGACAACGATTTCAACCATTATTTTTAACTAACCATTTGTCTTTAACTTCATTCTGCATTTGTAGTAGAAATCTGACATTATATTCAGCTACAGCATCAAATCCTATATCGGAGAGACAGTATCAAAAGTATCCGCAGCCATTCATAAGTGAATCCCAGTAATTATTTTGGGTGATGGGTATATCCGTCAAGATCTTTTAGATCTGTATCTTAGATCTCATATAAGATTTCGGCACAAGATCATATGATTATCTAGTAGCTAAATTTTCTAGATCTACAAACTTCTGAAGATACCTTGTATCTTTACCAAGATCTTACATACAGAATGTTCGACTAGGGATGTAGATAAAAAGATGTTCTTGCCAATATTTATATTAGGAAATTGTTTATTTAGTTTGGTTCATTTAGGGCATCAATTTCCGGATCAATAGCACCAATCAACGCTTTAACAACATAATCCCCAAGCGAAAAACTATAATTTGGTCCACGATATTGACGAATCTGATTTCTTTCCGTGTGAAAATCATCAGTAACATCAACATTGACCATTGTTCGATCCCATTCATTTAAGTAGTCACTACAAACTGGATCATCAGTACACAGTAAAAACGTGACATGAGTAGTTTCAACTTGACGTTTATTACACATAATACTCTCAAGCACAGATACATTTTCCATTCCATTTTCATCAGTTGGTACTCCATCAGTAGCTACAAATACTAATAGTTTTTTATCACGTCCGCGGCGAGCCAATGGTGATTGAAAAATCTCGTTAAGAACAGGTACCAATGGTGTATAACCACTCGGATGTTTCACAAACGCCTGATCGACAATTCTAGGATCTTTAACATTATGAAAAGGTTCTCTATTAAGAAAGTAAATGTCAACACCATTTGAATCAAATATAACACCAATTTCAATGACAATTTTTACAATTTCACAAAGTTCATCCCATCGAGTGCGTTGAGTACCATCAACTGTTGTCATCATTGAACCAGAATCATCACAAACAATAACGATTTCAAAATCTCGCAGACTTAGAAGACGTTTGGCTGTTGCTTGTTTCATGTCATACTTACGAGCAATTGCCTGAAGTGCGCTATCTACTATAAAATTAGAAAAATATATTTATGAGTCGATTTTTGAGAGAAATTCATAATAGAGTCTAATAAAACATGGTGCTGATCAAAAACATATGGATATAACCTAATGGAAGATTTGCTAGAAGTGGAAATAAAGTTTATCAACCGATTAATTATTAATCGTTGAAAATCAGGATCGATTTTATCTCTGATTCTATGATACAAACTACCATCAAGTTGAATTTTTCATGTAAGAAATGTATACTATTAGTATTTTGTTGATAAAGATATGTGTACAACGCTAGATTACATGAATTCACGTCATACAATTCTATTATTATGTGTATGATGAAGCAGATTAGCAAATATAGAAAAAATTATTTTACTAATGATTTCATGATAAAAACGTGTTATAAGGGATAGTACTACATTTACTTGTTCGATTAGATACTGATGCGTCGGAAGAAATATGGTTCAAATTTGGATCATAGTCTACATCTTGATTTGTGATTGAAGTTGGTATTATAAATAATTGATCATTTGCTGATTCATCATGATTTTGATTTGATTCCATTACTGAACTGAAATGTATTAAATCTATCAATTTTTTTTTTCAGCTGTCACTTTTACTACATAAATGTAAACGTTACATACATCTATTATAGTATGGTAACTAATTGCGTATAAACCTCAATTAATCACTTAGATACAGCACGTCTTCGAACAATGGTTTAGTATTGTTTACTCAAATATATATAGTTCACGAAGAATTAATATTATAAAGTATGCATTTATATATGCTTACAATTTGGATTTTTCCAACACCAGATTGTTTTTATGTGAACAATGCAGCTGGAAAGAAATAGTTTTACAAACATAATGTCACTAAAAAAAGAAGAACGAAAATAGATGAAGTAAGTAATCAAAGTTTTTAATGACATAGACACGAAAAACAATTTTCTCTTAAAATAAAAATGGCTGTAGGCGATTTATATAACATATAGTTGGAAAAAACCAGGCGCATCGAATACAATGAATTTTCACAGAGAAGCTTCAATCATTGTTTGGTGCTACATTTATAGATTAAAAAAATATTTCTTGCCATATTAATTAATAATTAATTCGTATAGTTTTAAACAAGTTTTATCGTTTGCATTTCCATCTGAAATATGACTGCTATAGAAGTTATTATTTACTCAACAAAATAAATATATTTAAATACTTTGACATAAAAAGTCTTTTTCAATTATTGTTTAATATAGTGAGTTTTTACAATACTGCAACTGTTTTCATTTATATACATCCGATCAAGCAATTGTATTGTTATCTGAAAACATCTTATACTTGAATAAAATCATTAATAATTCAAGTCAAATTGTCATTTTTTTCATGAGTTTTTTTCGGTTGCAATGTAAGTTTAATTTTTGAATTATCTTCATTGATAAATATTAAATCATAATTGATTTGTTTATAATTGATATGATAGATATTCGATATTTACTGGGTGATTGAAGGTATAAACTTTAACTACTATAGGTGTAGTTTATTAAATAAACTCGTTACACAAGTAACAAATACATCTGCTTTCAATCAGTGACCTTCTTTCAACAAGACAAAATTTAATTTATGTAAGGGTTCCCAAAATTATAAATTCCCTTCATACATAAAAAGAAAATCATCTTTTCATTTCCAGAATATGTACTGTAGATCTGCCAATCGTATAAGTGCATATTAGTGTCTAAACACTTCGCACTGTCATTCACTCTCAGTTTTACGACTTGCTGTTTCGAGAGAAAAGTTCAAAATATTGAAAAGTTGCTGTACCAAAATTATAGATCACTTTATGGGACTAGGAGATTCAATCCATATTGCTGATATTTCTATATTATCCAAAGTTCATATTGTTATTAACTGTACTATTCCAAACTCTTTCTGAAAGTTTTCATGATGTTTCAAATTTATTTAGTGTTAATTTAATAGAAAGGTCATGATATGTGATGTTTTCTATGATCTTTTATCATTTGCTATTCGAATTCGGCGATTAATTCATCTCTCACGCATCAAAAGCATTCCAATCTATTAAAATTATTGTAATTCCTTTGGATAGCTGATTAAAATTGAGTTTTGTTCTGGTTTCAAATAATAATGTTGGTAAATTGATTCACTTTCAGTATCCTTGTTCATGGTGATAGCCAAAAGTAAGAAGATTATGAGTAGAATCAAGAAGTAAAGATCAGATCACATAATATGATTGGAAAGAGCGGACCAATTTGCATTCGGAACAAACAAGAACTAGTATGAAACTTGTTTCTTGGGTCCTTCGAAATCATAGCATTGAGTATTGGGCAGTTTCATTGAATAAGATGGGATAGCCACATCCGTCGTATTAGTGTTAGACAAAAGGATGAGTATACTATGTCAGCCAGTTTTGTGTTCTTGAGGTTACACAGTATGATATCTTAGTGGCTAATAGATAAAAACTCATTGAGACCAACTGCTACAGAACTACCATCACTCTTTTTATTATTTCCGTTTTATTCTTGCGATAGAAATTCGACAATACTCAATGCTGTGGTTTCGAAGGATCCAAGAAACAAGTTTCATACTAGTTCTTGTTTGTTCCGAATGCAAATTGGTCCGCTCTTTCCAATCATATTATGTGATCTGATCTTTACTTCTTGATTCTACTCATAATCTTCTTACTTTTGGTTATTACCATAAACAAAGATACTGAAAGTAAATCAATTTACCAACATTATTCTTTGAAACCAGAACAAAACTCAATTTTAATCAGCTATCCAAAGGAATTACAATAATTTTAATAGATTTGAATGCTTTTGATGCATAAAAGATGAACTGAACGCTGAATTTGAATAACAAATGATGAAAGATCATAGAAAACACCACATATCATGACCTTTCTATTAAATTAACACTAAATAAATTTGAAACATCTGAAACTTTCAGAGAGAGTTTGGAATAGAACAGTTAATAACAAAATGAACTTTGGATAATTTAGCAATACCAGCAATATGGATTGAATCTCTGAGTGTCATAAGGCGATCTATAATTATGGCACAGCAAATTTTCACTATTTTGAACTTTTCTCTCGAAATAGCAAGTCGTCAAACTGAGAGTGAATAACAGTGCGAAGTGTTTAGACACTAGTATACACATACACGATTGGTAGATCTACAGTACATATTCTGGAAATGAAAAGATGATTTTCTTTTTATGTATGAAGGAAATTTATAATTTTGGGAACACTTGTATATAGATTTCACACCTGTTCTGGTGCGAATTATAACAATAATGAATAAAATCTGATGATGATTGATAAAAATAAGCGTAACGAGAAATTAATTATTTAGCTTGCTCTTTAAAACAAACTGTTATAATGGATTTTGTCAAATATTGATAAGAATTTTGATTAGTTCAATGATAAATCTAAGTAAATGTAAAGGATTTATACAATATGTGAACAGCTATGAGCATCCCAAATTGCGTCAAATACTGACCCGAACAGCCATCAATGTACAGAGTGAAAAATAATATTTTGCCGAAAGAGTACCGCTACAGTTTTAAGTAGAAGACATAATGAATTTTATATCAAAGAAAAGCTCGTTAAAAATGGTGGTTTAATGATACTACATAGCAAGCGTTATGAAAACTTTTTAATATCGAACTTAAGAATCCTTCAGAAATTTTTGTACATTTTTTCCAGGAAAAGGTAAAGTGCCAGTACTTCAAAAATGGAGTAACATGTTTTACTTGGATATTTTTACATGGTTCGATAGAGCTCATCGAGATCTATAAAACTATTTATATGAAAAAAATTTTAAACAGAGTTGTTGAATTAAAAGTCATCGAAAGCTGTATAAAGAATATACCAAAATCCTACAGTTTTTACACTTTTTATAAGAAGAAAGAGTTGTTTTTTTCATAATAAGTGTTAGGTATACTCTATCTCTTATCTTATCTCTTCGTCCCTTTATTGAAGCCAAAACGACAACTATACATAGTCATGACAAAAAGGAAAAATCCATCGGATGAAAAATCTCATGGATGGACAACATGAAGGAAAAATCCCTATATATATATGAATATATAAACGAGAGGAAAGGAAAAATCCAACGAAGAGAACGAAATAAATAACCTACATGCGAGAATAACATATAACAATAGAAAAGATAGAGAACAATAAAGATATTGGAATATATCCTGTGTTCCATCACTTAACAATAAGTTCAACGATTTTCCATCAGCATCCTTATGTATGACGTTTGAAAATCTCCCAGTTTTTCTTCCATATGAAAAATGGAACTTTTTTAACGTTTTCTGAAGATTTTCCAACTAGGTTTTTGAATTTTTTATCACAAAAAAATGACTCAAGAAATTTTTAATGCATACAGTTTTGTAGAGTTTGACGAGCTCTCTCGAACCATATAAAAATATCCAAGAGAAACCTGTTATTCCATTTTTGAAATACTCACACTTTACTATTTCACTGCAGAAAAATATCAAATTTCTAAAGCATTCTTAAATTCGATATTAAAAAGTTTTTATAACCCTTACTATTTCGCATCAATAAACCCCATTTTTTATCAGTGTTATAAAATTCGTTATGTCTTCTACTTAAAATTCTAGCAGTAGCGCCCTGACAAAATATCAGTTTTCACCCTCACCCTCCCACCCAATATCCACTTTCACCCTTACATTCACCCTCACCCTCAAGATTGGTTTTCTTTTAAATACTATTCATGCATTATTTCTTTCTTTTTTATGGGACATCTTATGGATGGTTATTTCAACGAATTACAACGCAAACATGATGGGAACATGGTTCGTTTTATGGAAACTTTACCGATAGGTCAAAGTGACCGTAACGTATACAGCTATATATGATCTGTTAATGATAAAGATATATTGCGGCCTGTGTTTATACTGTTAATAGATAATTTCATGATTGGTATTTAAATAAAAGTATCAAATTCATTAACAAAATTTTTTGTGGTTTCAAGCTTTTGTTTTACGTGGCCGTTTCATATAAAAAGTTAAAGGAGAATGAAGATAAAAAAAGAAACGACTCGTAATGATGACGAAGACAAATAACAAGGGATAGAAAGAGTAAAGGACAAAAAAGAACGATGATAAGGGTTTACTAAAGGAAAAGAAATATATTAAAGCATTTTCACATATGAAAAATCAATACATTTATTCAGTTATTATTCTACTGTTACCACTTAAGTTTTCTTCATTTTTAATAGCTGTACTCTGTGTCTTTTTCTCTCTCTTTAAATACAAAGAATATGGAGATGATGTGTATATAGTTTTATATAAAATGTTTTTATTGCGTTGTTCTTATCATACACTTGCACTCTTGTATATTGATAAAAATGTGCACCATCATGAGAAACTTAATAACACATGTCATATGCAAAAACACTTGAAAGGTGAATCAACATTTAAAAGCGTATATATATATAAGTGAAAAACGTACGTTTTAAAAGAATTAACATCAATGCTTGGCAAGATGGTTCTCTCAATTCATACATTACCAATTGAATTAGTTTATCGAATACTTGACAATATGGATGATTTCACAATATTTTTGTCATGTCGCAACGTTTGTACACGACTCAACGATATTATAGAAACGTATTATCGATATCAGGTATTCATTCATTGTATTGTAGAGTCATGTCTTCATTATTTTTTAAATTCGTAGTCTTCTTCAAAAAATTTATAATTTACATTGACTTTTTTGTTAGAAGTTTCGAATGAATAGGTTTCATACGATGTCATTCTGTACTTGACTGCCATCTATCTTTGAAAATAAATCGCATGCTTTATAACTTCTTAGGCAGCTGTAATTTATAAACTAAAGTGACAAATAGAAGAGTTTGAAGGCGAGTATTTTTTGATGATACGAACTGTACTATAGTCGACAAAGAAGTTCTGGTACCAGCTAAATCAGAACCAGATTTGTTCACTCTTTGAGTTCATTATTTCAGCTAGATAGGACTCCGAACCTATAAACAATAAAATGTTGTTTTTAACATATTCTCTACAGAATGTATTTCTATTACAGTTTCGATAATTTACTGTATAGTAATGAGTTTGATAAGATCAGATGCTTTTTATGTTTAAGGAACTATGATGAGAGAAAAATGAAATTAGTTGTTAAATTAGACAAATGACACGTCTTTTATAATATGTAAACTTGCTGATCATCACCTTTCATTCTCAAGAATTCGTGTATCTAGTAAAAGTTTTTGTTCATCAATGTCAGGATGTCAAATAAATAACTGTTTGTAACTTATTCTATTATTTATAGACTATTTTCAATATTGTTCTACTCTACACACACTCCCGTACCATTTGATATGATTGACGTACTAGTTCATACACCTTTTGAATCGCGTTCTGAAAAAAGTTTATTCTCAAAAATGTATAGAAAGTTTTTGGCTTTTTTCAGTATGTGAGAATTTTACTGCTTATATGTCTTTGAAAATCTAAAGGACACCCCTTGCATAAACATTTTTGAGATTTGAAAAACCGATACCATTTAACAGAAGTTCAAACAAACTGTCTTTCTTGAGGCGTGTCTATTTCTTCTTACGTTAATGTCATGACAACGGTTTCGAACAACAATTATTCATTGCCAACTTTGATAGTTCCCTATAATGAGATGTTTACATTGTTCACACATTGAGAGTCTAAATTTTTACCTTATATTTAATATAAATTCAAAAATATCGTTGTATAGGATAATAAACAAGTACCTGAACATTGATATTGAGAAAAATAATCAGGTTTATGTCTGAAAATAATTTGAAAGAATTTGGCTGGCAAAAATATAACTCATGATTTTACAATCAAGAGAAAAACCAAATACTTGAGCCTAATTGACTAAAATAATGATATGGAAATAGATTCAATTATCATCAAAAAATGGACATCAAATGTATTTTAGAGTAATTGACTATTTCTGCCAGCCCTTTCTTCTAAAAATCTCGCCTAATATCTTTACAGAGAAAAAAACCAAATCTTTCGGGAAAATGATCTTATCACTTATCCATTCTGTTTGATGTTAATGAAATCCTCATAATGGTAATAGATTTGATTGTTTATATCTATTCATAATCTTTATTTTCAAGAATCACTCTAATGTGTCAAATTTCGTCTCAAACAAAAGAAGTAGACAAGCAGACAGGTCTTGTAGCCTAATTGGGTCTCTGATACACATACTATTTTTCGTTCTTATTTCTCTTTTCTGTCACATATCGTTCAGCTTTGAGATTCAATTGCAAAGTCTTGAATCATTTTAATTTTTTTTTCTTGTTTATTTTAGATACTCACCACAATTCGTCTCAATAACAAACAAATCAATCCATACATGGCACAATGTTTAGCCAATAGTCTACAACAAAATAAAGTAAGATAATTGAAACCACTTGCCTTCTTATAAAATTAGTCACTCAATATCTTCCATAGACACTAACTACACTTATTCTTTTTGGAAGTCAAATCGGTTCACAAGGAGTACAATATCTAGCCAATGTTCTACAACAAAATCAAGTAACTTGATCCCTCTCACTTTTATTCTTATATAATCGTTCTTTCTATACTTCCATAGACACTAATTGAACTTAATCTTGATAAAAATGATGTTTATGATCAAGGAGCGCAATATTTAGGCAATGCACTACAACAAAACAAGGTAACATCATCTTCGTCATTCTTTTTCTCATGTTCTAGGAACCGATCAACAATCATCGGTTGATTTCAATTACTTAGTGGTCGATGGTTAACTATAGTCAACCGTCAATCTTAAAAAGTATCGAAATTAATCGATGATCTTTGAATTAATTCATTTCAACTGATTTTCTTACTTAACTATTTACTCACTCTTTTAATAGACACTCACCTCGCTTCATCTCAGTCAAAATGAAATTGGTCCTCAAGGAACGGAATATTTAGCCAACGCTCTACAACAAAACAAGGTAACACGATCCTCTTCATTTGTCTTTATATTCCATGATTTGCTCTCTATTTCCCACAGATACTCACCACACTTCATCTCGGTCTCAACCCAATTGGTCCACAAGGCGCACAATATTTAGCCGACGCTCTAAAACAAAACAGGGTAACATGATTCTTTTAACTTTTTTTTCTTATTCAACCATTCCCTCGTTTTTTTTCTCACAGACACTTACAACATTGAACCTTGAAAATACTAACATCGGTTCACAAGGAGCACATTATCTGGCCGATGCTTTAGAAAAAAACGAAGTAATATGATCCTCGTCGCTAGTTTTATTCTGCACTCATTCATATACACTTTTTGTAGGCACTCACTACACTTATGCTCTTTAACGATCAAATTGGAGATCAAGGAGTAGAACATTTAGCCAATGCTCTGCAACAAAACAAAGTAATTATATTCTACTCATATTCTTATTGAGTCATTTCTTTACTATTTCCCGTAGGCACTCATCACACTTGAGCTCCCACATAATCAAATCAGCGATCTAGGAGCACAACATTTAGCTAATGCTCTAAAACTAAACAAAGTAACACGATCCTCATCATTCTTCTTATTTAACTATTCATTGATTATTTTCAACAGACACTCATCACACTTCAAGTCGGTTGGAATCGAATCGGCAATCACGGAGTACAATATCTAGCTAATGCTCTACAACAGAACAAAGTATTATCATTTTTCTTAGTCATCTTCTTATTAAATTATTCACTCACTATTTTAATAGACACTCCACACACTTCATCTATACCTAAATCATATTAGTGATCAAGGAGCACAATATTTAGGCACTGCTTTACAACGAAATAAAGTAGCAAAATCTGACTTATTCATCTTTTTATACAAATATTCATTCATATTTTTTCACAGACACTTAGTTCACTTAATCTTCATAAAAATCAAATCGGTAATCTAGGTGCACAACATCTAGCCAATGCTTTACAGCAAAATGACGTAATATAATTCTTCTCACTTTTCATCTTATGCGTATATTCATTTATTATTGACTATAGACACTCACCATACTGCTGCTCTATATGAATCAAATTAGTGATCAAGGAGCACAACATCTAGCCAATGCTTTACAAGTAAACAAAGTAATATGGTCTTTCTCATGTCTATTCATATGCAACCATTCATTCTCTTTTTTCATAGACACTCACCACACTTTCGCTTCATATGAATCAAATTCATGATAATGGAGCACAACATCTGCTCGATAGTCTGCAACAAAATGAAGTAAGACAATTTTTTTTCACTCTTCCATTTAATCCATGATTTATTTGTTATCTACTGCAGAGACTCACGAAACTTGACCTTAACTATAATCAGATCGGTGGCGATGCAGTTCGACAAATAAATGATATACTAAAAAATAACGCACATTTAATAGAATCCGTATGAGTGTTGAAATCATAATTATTAATCATAACATTGTTTCATAATTAATAAAGCTGTTTATATTCTTTTCTTTGATAAATGTATTTTATTATATTCATAAATGATAATTTTTATTGTCGTGTTTTTTTTTAATAATTCTATAAATATTTTCAAGGAAATATATCATGTATTTAGTCTGAATATACAATTACTATCCTCTATCATGAACATTTTTCTTTATCGAAATGTTTTAACAACATAATCACCAATGGAAAAAGTATAGTTATATCCACAATATTGCCAAATTTTTTATCTTTCCGTGTAAAAATCATCGTTGACATCAATATTGATCATTGTTTGATCCCATTCGTCTGAGTAGTGAGCGCAAACCGAATTATCGATACATACTAAAAACGAGATATAAATAGTTTCAATTTGACGTTTTTCACACATGAGACACTCAAGCATAGATACATCTGGGTTGTCATATTTGTCAGTTGGTTCTCTTCCAGTGGCTACAAATACTAGTAGTTTTTTTATCACATTCATGACGAGCCGATGACGATTGAGACGTGGCATTAAGAGTAGGTATTAACGGTTTAAAACCTCTCGAACGTGTTGCAAACGCCTGATTGACAACTCTAGAATCTTTTGCATTATGAAAAGATGTTCCATTAACAAAATAAAGATCAACATTATTTGAATTAAATATAACACCAACTCCAATGATAGGTTTTTCACAACTGTACAAAGTTCATCCCATTGAGTACTGTCGACCATTGACATCCGCGAGGTGGAACCATCACAAGCAATGAAGATTTCAAAATCTTGAAGAATCAGAAGACATTTAGCCATTTTTTCTTAAATCTCATATTTAAAAGCAACTGCATCCAGTGATTCAAAAACTATCATATTCAATAAAAAGTCAAACCTCATATGTGTAAAAGAAATACTCTCAATCGTTATTTACAATTTGTAACATATTCTGTATATGATATAGCATAAACATTCTGATGATTATTTCAACACCTAGAGTTGATCATTTCCTCAGAATTTTCCAATATTTTATTGATATGATGTCGCCTACACAGTTAAAATAATGTATTTTTTCCATAATCAAGTAATAAAAATTATGACAATTTAATAAAATGAAAAAGGTAAACTAATCCACAGTATAACATAAATTTTTATTAAGAAGAAGAACTTAAATATTCAATCTCTACATGTAGTATTTTATAATGTGATATCACTAAAATGGAAAAAGAAACATAATATTGATATATATCTCAATAAATCTGACAACATTCATTAACACATGATCTCTACCATCAGATTTGTTGTCTAAAAAAACGCATTCGTAAAATGGAATAGAATCGTTTATTTAACACCTACTATAATGAGTTTTCAAAGCATTAATACTATTCACAATGATTAAATAAAAAATTTCACTTATTTTATTTTCTGAAAACATGAACTATGACTTAGTACTCATCAGTACCTCTACTTGAATATTGTGCTCTTAGCATATATATATATATAACATCATATAAATGACTTTTGTATTCGAATATTTTCATCGTATTGTGATAATCATCACGTAACCTAAATGGTATTCTTTCAGACCTAATATTGTTTATTTTTTTATTTACTCCAATGGAGAGCATGTAGAAATCTTTATAATAATATGAAAATCCATTCAATATAATATTCATATGAAATTTTTTCATTGCTTTATAGTTTATATGGAAAACTGTTTAGGTATTTTGATTATGATGTTTATGAAGAATTATATCAATGATAAGATTTTTCTTTGATATTTATTATTACAACATTATACATTATAGAATACAAGTCATATGTAATAGTATACTGTCTAAATAAAACTACGATTGGGGAGTCGAAATTAACTCGTCAAGATTATCCGTTTCATCTGGTTCATCAAGCGCATCGATTTCAGGATCAATAGCACCAATTAATGCTTTAACAACATAATCACCGAGCGAAAAAGGATAGTTCGATCCACGGTAAGTACGAATTTGTTCTCTTTCTGTATGAAAATCATCAATAACATCAACATGATCCATTGTTCGATCCCATCTATTCAAGCACTCAACGTAAATTGGATCATCAGTACAGAGTAAAAACGTGACATATGTAGTATCAATTTGACGGTCCTTTCGCATAACACGTTCAAACTCGGACATATTCTCCGTGCCATTATTATCAGTTGATGCTCCATCGGTTGCTACAAATACTAATAGTTTTTTATCCTGTCCACGACGTGAAGGTGGTAATTGAAAGATATATTTCAGGGTAGTTGCTAGTGGCGTAAAACCGCTTGGACATTTGGAAAATGCTTCATCAACGTCTGAAGGATTTTTTATATTAAGATAAGCTGGTCGATTAAGAAAGAAAATATCGACACCATTTGAATCAAATATAGTACTAATTTCAAGTACAATTTTCACAATTGAGCGAAGCTGATGCCATCGAGTTAGTTCAGTACCATTGACTGGTGTCATCATTGAACCAGAATCATCACAAACAATGACAATTTCATAATCTTGAAGTGCTCGAAGACGTTGAGCCATACTCTCTTGAATCTCATACTTACAAGCAACTGCACGCAGTAAATCATTCACTATTATATTAAATATAGAATTAAATCTTGTGTTTGAAAAAAGAAAATTCAATAAAGAATAATAGAAAACAATACTTCACCATGATTATTTCTTTAAATAGAGTGATTTAGCTATCATATGAATGTCATTAGATACTTAATCCCATCAATATGACTTTTATTAGTTTTACTGAAAAAATAAATGTTAATTTGGTTGGACAAATATAGCGATAAAAAAGAAAAGAATGAGCCTATTCGCATATTCTCGTTAAGGACCCCCTCCTTAGAAAAATGGCTTTTTTCGAAAATAAAACAATATTGAATTTTTAGTATAGAAAGATGCGCCAAAATTTTCTCTTTCAGAATATGTATGGTTTTTTGAAAAATGGCTAGGTTTCAAAAGACTTATCGTAAAAAATTTCCCCTCTACTACCCTGTTTCCCTAGTAATTTTTATGGTCTTCAGTTTTTGAAAAACTATTTATTGTTCCATATAATCGCATTGCATATAACATTTTTTTATATTAAGTATGATAGATAGCGTTAGCTTATTCACCTGTTACGTGCTTTACAAAAGTCCATTGACATATATTTAAAATAGACCACGTAAAAATGTTTTTTGGGGGATTTGGCTGTAAAAATCAATTTATAAAACTTCTTTTGCGTTTTTCTCAAAACGTAGTTTTCAATCAGCAAAATTGGAATCACTCCTTCATACCCTGAGCTATACCCCATATGTTTTTTGTTTTGAAGGTCTCGGCCAGAGTGAACTTTTTATCGACAAGTTTTTTTAAAGTCGCCTCCTGAGCTGAGAAAAATTGGTTTTACTATCGTCGGATTACCGTTTTTTATGCTTATTTTAAGGTATGTGCGCCAAAACACTAATAAAAAATCAATAATACACAATTTAAAAATTCTGTCTGATGAAAAGTTGCATGCTGACATGAGCTTTAATTTGAGACAACTCTGAGTCTCCTATCTTATATTACGACAGAGTGATGTCAATTTCCCTGAAAGTCAAAAATGACCTATGATGCAGCTGAGACTCCGGGCTAGTACGGCCAATCGGGCTGCAATTTTTATCAGAAACGTATCTCACTAGAATTACTCATCCCTGAAAATTTCAGCTCAAAAGATCCATTCTAAGTAGGAAATCATTTCTAAGGGGGGAGGGGGGGGCTGCCCTTAAGATCTATGTCAACAGAATTAGTTGACATACAAACTATGAAATTAAATTTTACTTTTAATAATGTGAAACATGATAATTGCCGAGAAAAATAGTAGACACTTATTTAAAGACTTTAACTAAAGAAATTTTCATCAAATGAATGTTTTCCTGTTGACATTAATTACACTTACATGCAGTATTTGGTTTGTATGGAAATGTGCACCCGGTTGGATTAAAAAGATTCATCTGATTTTCTAAATTTATTGTGTCTACAATAAAAAAAAGCAAGCGGCATAAATGAAAAAAAGACATTACTTATAAGATAGATATAAACCAAATTTTAAATAATAAGAGCTTTTTAATAAAAATATAAAACAAAATCTTCATATGCGTGT